>VWZL01005755.1:2812728-2895792 GCA_013396915.1 Stercorarius parasiticus
GGCCCCGGCCCCGGCCCCGGCCCCGCAGCCAGCGCCCGCCCCCTCCGCCAAACACCCGCGGTCCCCGCGGCGGGATCCTCCTCTTCCTTCTCGGGACGATTTCGCAGACGCCACAGACATGACGAGGAAATTTTTTCCCCTCCCAGTGACCCCAGAAGTTTTTTTTCTTTTTTTTTTTTTAAATCCAAACTTCCAACCCGTCGAGCTGGGGGAAGAAGGGAGGGAATTGCTTACGCTGCCTCCAGCTGCGGCATGCGAGGCTGGCAGCCCCCGGTACCACTNGTCCCGGCCCTGCCCTGCCTGCCGGGGCTGGGCCGCCTCCCAGCGCTGGAGGGAGGGCCCGACGGCGCCTCATAGACGGCGGCCCGCAGCGAGGGGACGGCCCGGCACCCCCTGTCCCCGCTCCGCCGAGACCCCGGCACCGAGCAGGGCGGCTCTCACACCCTGCCGGGGCGGGGAACGGGGTGGCTCGGCCCCTTCTTCCCCGGCAGAGCCCCTCNTTCCAACCCGTCGAGCTGGGGGAAGAAGGGAGGGAATTGCTTACGCTGCCTCCAGCTGCGGCATGCGAGGCTGGCAGCCCCCGGTACCACTGAAAAAGTGTCCCTCTGTGCCCTGGGGAGCCTAAACGGAGACCCCCTGGTCCGTTACAGAGAGGAAAAGGAGAAAGGGAGTACGTTGCTGGTGCCTGGGGCTCCTTTGGCCTTTTCTTAATAGTCTGGTGGGACGCCATCCCCGAAGGAGCCTCCAGCAGCATCGCATAGAGTGGGGGGAGATGGGGAGGCCTGCGCTTGCGAATACTGTCCCTCTTTCCCACCATCTTAACACAGCACCACCCCAAGCACCATCTTAACACAGAGAGCCGGGCAGCAGTCAGAAGCAGTCACCTGGCAAAACCAGAGACGCGCTGTAAAGCAAGGAAGTGTGGGGGAGATACACCTGGATGCCTGAAAATGCCTAGAAGCTGCAGGATTAAGATATATATACTGAAGGTGAAGTGAATGACAGCACGGTGACATGGCACGCATCACCTGGGATGGGCTTCTTCTTGAAGGTGGTGGCATCCAGCATGGGGCTTTCTCCTGCAGAGGGGCTTGGTGGGGCAGAGGGAGGCAGTCGGCAACTTGCCAGGGTTATGCCGTGGCCCTGAGGGCAGGAGAGACCCTTCCTGTTTGTATAATTTGGGGAGGTCAGAGGTCGTTGCACTCACACAACCTATTATCAAATTTAAGCTGCTTTTCACCATCTGTGGCTCAGGAGGCCAGGAATTCACCCGGTAACACTTTGGGTGCTGTTTAACTGCTCAGGAAAATCAGCAGACCCCAGAGAAGAGACAACTGTTAGCAGCGTCAGCCAAAAAGGGATGCTTGGAGAACATCGCAGCTGCATCAGCTTCTGACAGCACAAATAAGCATGGCTGGGCAGGGGGAAACAAGAGGTGAAAAGATACTTAATAGTTTTCTGTAAAGTGCATAATTAAATAACTAAATCACACTCTTTTCAATAGATAACATGTTGCTAGTTAACTGCCTAAATCATTCCGGTGCCACATGTCTCTGTGGTAAATCAACACCAATCCAACAAATGCAATGATGTCCCAATCTCCCTATTCAGATACATTATGTATATAATGCATATTTTCTTGATTTAACTTCTACACAGTAAAACTGGTTTTAGTTCACTTTGAAGCACAGTCATATGTAAAGAATGCCAACAACTGAGCCCCATCTCTCCAAACGGAAAGGCACGTGCCTGCTTACTGCAGCCTCGTTCTACAGCACCTGCAGACATTCCTTTAGAGAAATCTGCATTTTTCAAAACAGAACTGGTGGTACTTGAGGTGTCGGAGCAGATCCTGAGGCACTCAGCACTGATTCGTACCAAACTGACTTCATTGAGAACAGCGCTGGGCCCGTAGCTGCGACACAAAACCAGACAAAGCAAACAACCTGCAGGCACGCACTTTCCAAGGAGAGCTGTGTGCTCCTGCCCGGAGCAAAGCGTGTGGCAGAGGCCCCCCCACTTCATCTTGGATCACCACAAAAAGGGTTTTCACATCACTGTCGGGCTAGACATCTCCCGAGCACCCGGTATTAGCTGTTCAGAGTATTCAGGGTGGCTTCATAGGAAAGGAATTGTTGTGAACCTTTGTACTGTAGGAAGATCTCCACACAGCTCCTTTTGTTTGGGCCAGGCTTTTGTAATTCCTCCTCTTGTTCCAGTACATGGTGGTCTTCCCAGTTCTTCTGTCTAAAAACAAAACAAGAAAATAAAATGCCTTCTCTTCTGACAGTTGCTGTGGTAACCCGAAATAGCCACATATCCTAAGGAAGCGAAACTTCTAGGAAGAGAACTGCGAGAGTAACCCCCCTTTTTTTAAAGATGTGAGCCTTGCGTTGCTTCTATTTAAGCAAGGAAAGCACTTCACTTCTGCTCATTCTGACTGGTATTTTCTGCCTTTGCAATAGAATGATTTTTGCTGTTGTTGGCAAAAACTGCCCACAAACTGCGTGCCACTAAATTGACCTCCGAAATTCTCATCACTTTGTCAGACTCTGGTTTCAGCTGGATTCTGCAAGGTCTTGGTTGGGGGTCCTCAGCTTATGCTGGGTTAAGGGTGGTGTGCACCGTCCTGTAGGCTCGAGCATTAGAAGTTTGGTTTCGTTTTTCTCTTTCAGTCTGACTGGTGCCACGTTTCCAACTTAATTAAAATATTCAAATCACGCAAAACCCTATGAGCCTGTCACTGCCTGCTGATGGAAAATGAGCCTATGCTGAAAGTTCTACATCTAAAGGGCTTGAAGCTGACATACTGACGCCCCATCCTGAATTTCAGGAGGATGAAAGGTAGAAGTACCTCTATGCCTAACACTGCACATGCAGGATCAGTTCGCTATTCCTCCGTGGTACGATCCTGTTCCAGAAAAAGGAATCTTAATCCAGTAAATACAGAAGTACAACATCCCCTTTTTGGAGTGAAAAGTAAAACTGTGGCACAGCTTTAAATCCTGACACTGAGCACTTCTGGTGTGGCCACCCGTTGCCTGTGGGCGAGTCAGTAGCCCACCACAATTTAATCTCATTCTCAGCTCAGGCGGCAGGACATGCATATGTACGTCCTCTCACCTCCCGGGTATGCTCCCAAGCATCCCTATCACAGCAGCATATTAAATCTGGGCATGACTGCTGTTCGTGAAAGTTGGGTTAGTAATAATCATCTGTGACTGTGTGGCTCCAGAGAGGTTTTGCTGGAAAATGCTCACGCACAGAAAATAAATGCTTGCACTAGACTATAGGTGTGCCGAGGAGGACGGCAGGACTCACAAGATTTTCTGCAGCGTGGAATGTAAAGTGGATGTGCAGGAAGGACAGATAGTCCCAAAGGACACAGACATCTTCCACATGAAAGTAGCTTTTATTGTCAGCACCTTTTGTTGTTGCTCTACAAATTGTATCTGTCGCGCACTTTTAAAAGTACATAGAGGGTGGGCATTTGCATTTGACAAGTTTTTCATGTCTATGCAGCATGGGCAGAGGCACTGCGCAGCAGCTGCTCTTCAGCAGAAAGTGGGAAATGTATCTGCTTTTCTTTAAATAAAGGCTTTTATTGAAACATTTTATTCCTTCTTGTGTGACATGTAGGGTTACCATTTTCCATATTTAAGTTTTGAGAGAAAAGTAATTAGAGGCAATTGCACCTTAGAGAATAAAGATGCCAACTGAGTATGTTTTATCCCCTTGCATTTTTGTGATCTTACTGTCTCATTGGAGTCATACAATATTACGGGAATGCATGTATTTTCTTGGCCACTTATTAGTTTGATTTCTACCTAATAATTTTCCAGTCTTGCATTTTACTTCCACAACCTGATAAACAATTTCATTCATTTAAAATACATGCAGAGTACCTACCACATACTTGTTAATCAGGCCCTGTGAAGGTTACTCTGGCCCAAAATTCACTCTCAAGTCTTCAACTGATGCAAGCGCAATCGAAGTGATGCAGCAAAATTGTCTGAATTTGAGAAGAGGCCAGGGCCAAATCATGGGGCTTCTGAAGCCCAAGGGCAGGTAACTCTTGCCTCTTAAACTTGCGATGTGAACCATGGCTAGAAACACAAGTGAAGTTGAATGAGCCTGTGGTTCTAACCTTCTGCTGTACCATGACACCTGTCAGCCCTGTTTTTTCAGGTTTCTTCATCAATGTAGTGGAAATTATAGGGATACTTGCCTTCTATCATATACAAGCAGGCTATGAAGACTTCGGAAAGTTATTATTATTTACATTTTCTCCACATGTCCTACACCGTCCTGTCCACTGCAGCACCTTCTTTTGCCCTCACCGGTTATAGTACCCAACAATTATCGTCTCCCGGACTGCATCTGCATTTGGAAGGAATTTAATCTAAATGTCTAAGATCTCTCCCTGTTATTATTTGAAAGTCATTTTAAGGCTCCCTTTTGCCATTATGCCTTCAACCCTCTTAGCAGAGAGGCACAATGATTCACCCTCTTTCTGTCCACATCAATGAACCATATACTTTGCAGGGTAGGAACAGGCTTTTGTACTATATTTGTAGTTAAAGTCCTCATTTTTGGCAATAGGCATTATAGTAAGTAATAATGTGTATCCACTACTGCAAATAAGGGATGAAGAATGTAGTTTTCATCTTAAGGAAAAAATAGATGGCATCTTTTTGTGAGCATGACCAGTGGAGCTGGCAGGTTTCACTACTTCAGTTTAGATCATTAACCTCTTTAAAGAAATAGCTTATTGAAATAGCAGCAGCCACTAACCAGCCAACATGCATCTCCATTTGAAACAGAGGTGAGAGGTGTTGCAGAGTCCCCCTGGGGCAGGAACACCTAAAGGCGATGATTCTCGTGGAAGAGCCAAGTCGAAGCTCAAGGACAGAGGCAGGCTGTGGTCTGAAGGCAGCCTGGCTTTGGCAGCGTTTTTTAGAGTTACGTTTTCTCCACTGCAGCGACTACCTCTGCCGGGTGATCTAGGCAAAAACCACAGTATTGTGGTACAGAGCAGGGGTTGAGCGGGGAGGTATTTCCCTTAGCTGATACTGCCACCAAAACTCAAGTGTTGGAAAATGCTGATCTGAGGAAGGAGTATGAATAGCTTTGGTACATCATCCTGGAGAGAGTCTGAGAGGGGCAGGAGGGGGACGATGCCTGCCTTGGGATAAGAGGCTCTCTGGTTGTTCAAGTCTCCCTTTGGTCACGGAAGCTGATTTTCTACATTCTTATATATGAGTGAAAATTGCATCCAAGGTGCCTGGCTTCACTAGTAATTGCTCCTTCTAACTATTCGAGACCCAAAGATTTCATCAGCTGCTTAACACGTTCAAAAAGCAGTCACAGCTCCCAAGCCTAGAGTCACCAAAGACCTCTTGCCTGGTGAATTTTTAAAATCAGTCCTGCCATGAAAACATGAATGGCCTGGACTCTACAGTGAACGATAGAGTCACATTCCCAGCCTCAGCCATCAGATTTGTAAACACGGTAGACCAGAGCCTTTGCAAAGACACTCAGTTAGCTCATTCTGCTCTGTCGCCAATGCGGTGTTGGAATAAATAAAATGCTCACCTATATCTCAACAGTACCAAAAATAAATTGGAAAGTAAGAGGGACTGAAGCTTTATCCACTAACACGAACAGTGAAAAGATAACGAGCTTTAAAAAGCACCTCTGTAATACCTACAAACAATGTGGAGTGGGCACTCTTTCTGTTCTCCCATGAAGAGCACCCTTCTGTTAAGAGGGTTTTTTTGTTAAAAAATATGGAATCTAAAGGCAAAGCAGCTCCTCGTGTTTCAGTCTTCAGTTCAAATGACAAGATTGCCCCTCCTGAACACCTCTGGTGAGAGCGAGCCCTTGATGAAACGAGCTACTGGCTGAAACACTCTTTCATGCTCCCGTGGGGTGGTTTGACTGCAAAAGGATTGCATGCACAGCCAGAGCACCACTGGGACTGTCTTCTCACTTTGTTCTCCTCCTCTCTCCCCCGGGCTGATTCTGTGAAGTACTGAGCTCTCCTGGAGCTAATGGGAGTTAAAAAAGTGCTCAACATGCTTCCAGCTTTGGCTACCTCATAATATAGCCATTAATGTATGCACAACCTATTTTTAGAATCCGTAACATGTTTTCTGGGTAAAAAAATGCTTGAAAGACCCCTTCCTCTCCCTGAGAGTTGACATTGAATTTGACTTAATAGAAGAGCCTGAAATTCTTTCCATTAAAAAGTGTATTATAAATGCTCAAGGAGCTGTAACTGCAGTTGAAAGCTAGGTATATTCCTGCCAAAGGGTAAACTAGCTTCATCTAATAGGAGCATATTTCTAGTGGAACAATTTACCCTTTATAAGCCTTTTTCCTGGAGATAGCATAGAAAGTATATCTTCACTATGTTTCCAGAAGAGCAAAATAAATACAATACACCTGCAGGTTACTAAAAAACCCATTGGCATAAAAACATGCAAGACAAAATCTATTTGCGTTTTCAGACTCTTAGCCTAGTGCAATCAGCCAGTTGGGCAATAAAAGGTCCACAGTACTGGCCTTCAGTATGGTTTGTAATGATCCTTTGTATGGCCTAACACTGCAAATTTGTGTTGCGCATCGAAATAGCAAGCCTTAAAGTGTTCAAAAAGATGAGCATTATTATTCTGATTCTGCAGAAGGGGAGACAGAGCCACAGAGCAGAGAAAGCAGCTTGCCTAGGACTGCGGAAAGAGGTTGTCCTAAAAGTTGAAATATTTGTAGCACTTGGCACATGGACTTGTATACAACCCTTAGAGAACATACTGTTTTGCAGGGGAAAAAAAATATCACATTGCATATGTCCACTAGGGCCATAAAATGCGCAACAGAGCCATTTGCAGACGCTAAGAAATCTTAGCTTTTTTTTTTTTTTAAGGATGAAGCTGCTCTAATTTTTTTCCATTTTTTTTTTCTCATTATTGTGAAGAAAAATCACTCAGTTTAAAAATGGTAGGTGGAGGATAATAACTTCAATTTGGGCATTTTTTTTCTCCTGTTGTTAGTAATTGGAACAAATTCTTCCTTTGCCCTCACCACACTACCCCAGGATAAGCAATTGGCCTTGTTTCAGATGCTGAAAACCCTGTCTCTATCCTAATCAGTGGTAACACTCCCTTAAAACATACAGGCAGCCCAGCTGACCTGCAGTAGACTACTCGTGCTCTTAAAATTAAGGGCATGCTAAGTGCTTAGCTAGGTGAGTATGGAGCCCTTCAACATCTGCTCAAGGCAAGGAGAAGTTCTCAATGAAAGAAATACACAAGGAAGTCACAGCAACAGGAATGCTGAGTATGAAAGACATGCAGGATTAGACCTTGAGCCTGACGAACAAGTATTACTGAATCGCATTCATTCACACAGCAGCATCCGTAAGATACAGCTCATCAGTGTTTGCTGCTTCAAATACTTCAAGTCAAAACAAGCGTGAGTGATTTGATGTGTCTACACAGCATAATTAGAGATGTAAACAATGACTGCCATTGCAGAAACTAGAGCAATATGGTAAGTAATTACCTGAGTTATTTCAGGCTGGTTATATTCTGCATCATTAGTATAATTATGGGAATTAAATTCAAGCCCATCATACCTTTGGTAGTTCAATTTGTGCACAACAACCTCATCCTCAGTTTTTATGATGTCTCCGTGATCGCCACGGTGGCCTATGCTCTCCTCCATTTTTTGTTATCTGAGCCACAAAGGAAAGACCCATTAACGGAAACAAGGTTAATTATGCTTTCATCAGAATGGCTTCATAAGGGATTCCTTCTGAGAAACAGCGGAGTGGGGAGTCCATTCGTTCTGTTCCCTTCCTCCTTAAAAATAAAGTAAAACCACACAATGGATGTCTCTATTTACATTTCAGAGTTCTTTTCATGCCTAATATGCCCGTGTGAATGTACTAAACATGAGTGAAGCGTGAATAATATGTGACTATTTTTCCTTTTTTTTTCCCCTATATTGCTCAGCACTCTATTTTTCTAACTCTTCCCAAGAGCAAGAAGGAAACAATTTCCCTGCCCCCTTCCTCTTTGTTTCTTTTTCTCCTTATTCAGGACGGGGCTTGTAGTGAATCTGTTAGGACTATTGTGCTATATTCATCAGTTCTACTTGGCGCAGCTCATGTGTGAATCGAGGCTCTTTTCTCTATGAGAAAAGATATTTCCCTTTATAGTGTTCTAAGTCAATTACTGTGTTGGCCTTATGTATTTTTTCCCTTCCAGCCAGACATATGATAAGTATTTTCCCTAAAGTCCTTTTTTTTATTTGTCATATTATAAAGACCAGAGTAGCTTAAACATACATACGGTTTGGTTCATGTATACTTAACACACACTGAAAAAGGTCATGAAAGGTAACATAGCACCTTCTTCTTATAAATAAAGGACAAGATCTGATAAACAGCTCTTATCACTCTAAGGAGGTTAACAAAGAACCTACAAATTTTTTCATGTTTGCATAGGACAGTGATGGCTTTTCCCTTAAACAAATAAAGTCAGTTACTTCAACCACGGATTGACTCTCAACTGAACACACTGTGAAGCCTCAGAGGAACATGAAGAACGAAGCAAAACACATACAGTGGTTTTAGTACAGACTTCTAGAAAAACAACATCTACCCATGGTAAAAATCTTTGGACTTGATTGCATAGATGCTGCAAGCACAAAAATACATCGGGTTTCAGCATTAACGATGTTTTATTTGTTTTATTTGGGAGAAGATGGGATGTGAAGCCAGTGGGAGTTGTCTGGTTCTTGTTTCCATACAATCCAGGCATAAAGCCCATTGTATTCCACTGCTAATCCCACTGGACACCAATTTAAGTTTCAAGTGAGGTAAGGCCCTAATTAGACCAGCTAAAAAATCTACAGAAGCCTCCTGGTTTCAGCACGCATGCAGAGCCAACAAACACTGCAGCATGGTGCACCAACCCAGCTCATCTTGTGGGAGAGGGAGGGTCTTTATAGTCAATGTCAAAAGTACAAATCCTCAATTTCTGCTGCAAGTGGAGGCTACGCAGCAGAAATTGATGCAATATCCTACTGCAAGAACACTGTAAATTCAATGCATGTTTTCTTTAGGCCTCCCCAGCACAGTTTTACCCCCTAGTTATCACTATATGGGCCCTTTGTCGAAGATTGTCTCTTCTGTTGCTTCAGTGAAACTAATACAAATAGAAATTAATTGTATTAGAAGTTGGCAGTTGTGCACACAATCATTGACCAGAAAACTACTGGAAATTAAGAGAGTTCAAGGACCTCTCCCCTAGAAGGACTAGGTTTTAATGGGAATAGTTAAAAAGAATTTGACTTAAAAAATTCAAGATTCAATACAATGAATAAGCAAAGAATGATGCAATACAGACTTCTTATGGAAAATGCATATTGTTTAAGAAGAACCGAAAATTAACAAGAAATCATAAATATCTAGAGCTAAAAGAAAAAGGGTTCTGAAAAACTCTAGCAGGGAATTTACCAATAAGGGCTGAAAACCTTACTTAACTTCAATTCAGGGACTAACTGTCAAAGAGATTTTAACAACCTCTGTAGATGGGAACCTCTGCACGAACAGGGGTTCATTGCTGCAGGAACACCATTTTGGTCACGGACTCTTATGCCAGACCCTAACAGTGTCATCGCTAATATTAAATGATTTAATTATATAAGGCAAAGAGACAGGATAATACAATCTTAATATAAGTATGGTAAAAATTGTATCTACTGGCTACTTTGTTGATCAAGCTGCTTCTCTTTGGTTGTTGCCTGCAAAACACTAAGGCTTGTTTTTCCTCTCCCACTGCTTAGCTTTCTCAGTTGTCTCATTTCCCATTCAAGCTGAGGTGACAAAAACTGCCTAGAATAGTTACTTGTCACTGCTAAACTAGTACTCATATTTTTTCTCCTCCAATCTTTAGTGAACATCCTCTGTTAGTTCTTGTATTATCTCATGGTAACTACTGCAGTTAGGCCTACTGAAAAAGTTAAGATTAAATGAGGGATACATGCAGTTAGCTAGATATTTCTTATCCAAACAAGAGATGTACATTCCACTATTATGTGCAATTTTCTTTCAATTGTATTTATTTTTAGAAACCCATTTGATGGTGTATATTCCCAGTGCATGCTCTGTTTCAAAAAAAAAAAAGGTAATGCTTTTGTGAGGATCTGTTTTATTTGCATTTCAATTACTTTCTCATAGCATTTGTGATCAAAAATCCATAATGCTTCTTGTTCAGTGAACCTTCTGAACAAAATGATATGGAATTAAAAGCACTGTTAATATTATAAGGATACTGTTTGCTCACAGGATCTCAAATGCAAAGCAAGATTTGTTATTGCTGCAAGAAATTTCTAGTAATTCAGCTTGCAGGACTGGATGGGAATAGAGGGGGAACAGTCTTTGCGAGGACTAAAGGCAATGGGGGACGCCTTCCCCCTCAGCCCTAAAGATATTCCCCATGAGAATTGGAATTTTTTCTGCCTCTAAACATTTTGGAGTGACATAACTACACAAGCACAGCTTCATCAGTGCAAATCACTAGGGAGCTCTGATTGCTCCCATGTACAACTATGTGTGAGCACAATTAAACACAGATGCCAATTAAACCCATGCAGAATTAAGCACAGAATTGGAGCTTTATAGCAAGATGCTTCAACGGGACCAGAATTTCAGTTTTCTTTTCCTTCGTAAAAGGAGTCACCAGGCAGGATCTAGAGAAGACAGAGGCATCTGCATAGATGAAAAAGAGATGAGAGACCTTTGGAAGACCTACAGGGAATAAGAAAACTGACAGTCTAAAGCTTCAAAAGTGCAGCAGCTTTCTTGTCTTTTAAGCTGCACAGAAAAATCAATGCTAGGGCCTTGTATCCTCCAATCCTGAAAGGAAATAAGAAACACAAAGGCAAACCGGCATAAATATCAGCCATCTGCTTGGGGGGAGCTGCCAGTCGCATGGTTTCCTGTAGGTGATGGACGGACGCAAGCCCATCCTTCTGGCAGGTGGGGAAGCAGCAAGCTTTTGTTCCTGCCTTACCTCGACTCACAAATGCCACCTTCTTTTGAGAAAGAAGCTGAGCAACTTCTCTCTTTAGAGTGGCTTGACTTCACCACACACCAGAAAAAACCTCTGTCTCCAAAGTAAAGAACATAACTATTTTATATATAGCCAGCCCCTTGTGCAGCAGCCGAGTAAAACAAGGAAACTCTTTTGACTTCCTCTTCTCCACCATTTTAATTTTATAAAAGTGTGTGTGTGTGTGTGTGTGTAGAGATTCAACTGCCTCCTAATTGTTCCCTGGCTTCCCGTCAAAAAGGTCTGGACCTAAATCCCAGGAAACTTCTCACTCCCTGTCTGAGGCAGGACTCGGGAGAACAATAGCTGGCTACAATCAATGGTGCTGCAGCAGAGGCTTGTTAAAATACATGTTTGCATTGCTATCTTCTACTGAGAAGTGCCAGTATATAATAGCAGCACATAACATTTACAACAGAAAAGTGTTAGTAATTCTAAGTGCTGAAAATTGCCAACTAATTTATCTTTTAGTTTCTCTGACGATTGCTAGCAAGAATTATCTCCCTTTAAAAAGAAAACCAGATGGATGGAATAAAAATATCTACAAAGAAATTTACCACAGTACAACCGAAACCCATGGCACAGTGTGGTTTAAAACAGAAGAGTTCATTTTTCCCAATGCCATCATTTTTCATCTTGATTTCAGTTCCAAGAATTGGGGATGCCATAACACCTGAGATGGTGAAACAGTGTCCCTAGTGTCATTATTCTCCATATCCTTCTCAATGATATATCCCAACCTTCAAAACTGATAAGCAGTTTCTTTTGATGTAAGCCTAAAAGATATTTATCCCATAGTAGTTTTCCAAAGCCATATTTGGTACTCAAATGAGTTGGCCTCATTTTCCCAGAAAAAGTGTCTCCTCTTTGCCTCCTGGAGCAATGACAAAGTTGTCCGGCATGGAAGACAGAGCCTGAGTAGCTACCCCTTTATGTGGTTGCCATTACCAGACAAGACACCCCAACACATGACTGAAGGAAATAAATATCAGAATACATAACAGGCTATGTCCTTCTATAAAGTTGCCATTGTCTCCAGCTTGCTTCCCACCATTGTCAGCATAAAACTATTAAAAATACCTAATGATTTCCAGGTTGCTTCAATGCACGTGATAAGATCTCCCTTATAAAGTTCTTCCTCTTCAAATCCTGCTCAGATTTCCTCTGATAGCAGGGGACATAAAAAAAAAGTAGTAGACTTGAGGCTAATTTCTTTGAGAAGATGTCATCTCTTATTTTTCTCTCACATTGCTGACACTCAGTTGAGTCTCCCACTCGGCACTGGGATCATCCAAGACATCAGCTCTTCCCACTGATTCGGACACTTGAAAAACCAATTCTGAAAACACCGAACAGGACCGGAGGGCCAGACGCTGTTTGTTTGGCTTTAAGGCAGAACCGCACAGTGAATCAGTCCTTCTTTCTGTGAGAAAGTACGAAGCATAGATGTGGTTGTATAAGCATCAGCGGCTTACCTGGGGAGATCCGGTCAGAACACAGCACATCAGATAAACTAAGAGGCCAAGCGGAGCACAGCATCCTCTGTCCTGTTGAGAACCGGGAGGTTTGATGATCAAACTGTCTCAAAATTAGACTGCTTACTAGAAGCATCTCTGCATATGAATGTCTGGTGCCTACCCACAAGCACTCAATCTTGACCAAGTCACACAGCCTAAAAATGTCAGGATCACCAAGGAAATTCTGTGAAAAAACAGGAATAAAACCCTTATTGTCCTATCACTACAAGGCTTGCTTTCTTCCTTTGTTACAGTAATTTGTTTTGTACAGATTTAACAAGCTAAATCTTAAAGTCCTTCCTAAAATAGATTTGGATCCAAGCTGCCCTGCATACTAGCTGGCATAACCGAGGTCAGAATTCAGACTTGCGTTCTCCTTCATTCCTTTCCAGGCAGCCCTCCCGCTCCTTCAAAATAAAGTGTAGATGTCAGTTACAGAATTAAGAGTTCATGTCTATGTAAGTAATTAGAAGTGCATTTTTTTGCCATACTTTTTGCCTTATTAATAGCACCATGGTATTTCTGGAAAGTAATGGTGTCTTTAACAGCTAATGATCATTTTAGAAATAGAAGTAACGCTTTGCTTTGTTTTCCCTAATAGGATTCAAGAAACACGGTGTGCAGTAGAAACCCCTGTTGTGCATCTCGGTCTCCCACGGAGATCATTGCCAGGGCACACATGTTTAACAGAAGTTCCATCACCACCTTTCTGTTCCCAAGGAGAGGAAAGACTGCGGGAAGGAATTCGTTACAGTTATTAGGCCACAGGTTTCTTGTACTCAGAAAGGATCACCAAGCAATTGACTCCTTAAAGAAATGGTCTTCAGAAAGCTCAAGGGCTTCCTTGTGCGCCAGGGAGGAATGCTCTGAGGAACAACCCCTGGCTTCCATGCCTACTAGGGGCTGCCTGGCCAGGGAGCAGCGCTGCTGGGAAGGACCTGGAGGGGTGGTGAGCAGTGACCTGGGCACCAGCCACAGCCTGCCTGGCAGCCAGAAAGGCCAGCAGCATCCTAGGCTGTACTGTTAGCATCACGGGCAGCAGATCAAGGGCAGCGATTATTTTCTTTTATTTGGCATTCATGAGACTGTGCCTAGAATGTGGCATCCAGTTCCGGCCTCAGCCCAAGAATGAGGACAGTCACGTACAAAAAGTCCAGGGGAGGGCTAAGGGCTTGCACACATGTCTGTGAGGAGATGGTGAGGGACCAAGGCTTGTTCAGCCTCAAGAAGGGATGGCTTTGGGGACTTGACAGCAGATGTCCATCACCTTTGAGAAGAGAAAAGGAAGGAGGTGCACAGCAGAGAGACAATGGCCACAAATTGAAACAGGGATAGAAGGGGGAAAACTCCCCATCGGGACAGTCAGGCAGTGGCTCAGGTTGCCGAAAGAGGTTGTGCAACCTCTGTCCTTGGAGGATTTCAGGACCTGACTGGATAAAGCCCTGAGCAACCTAGTCTGATCTCATCTCTAATCCTGCTTTGGGCAGGAGGTTGGACTTCAGACCTCCTGAGGTCCCTTCTAACCTGAATGGTTCTATAAAAAATTACAAAGCAATAAAAGTTGCAAGATATCTATACACTCAAGTAAAAAAAATCCACCCCTTGTCACAGTAGAACTGCAAAGTTTTAGGAAGCAGGATTTTTCAGATGCAATGTATAAAACCAAAACCAAACACCTCCCCTTTTCCTCAACAACATGTAATATTCAGCCATTATACTAAAATCTACTCCAGATATCATTATCTGACACTTACACTTTGTCCTGACCAGTCACTTCAGAGATAAATGCGTTTGGGATTCAGAGGAAAGAAATCCTTTCTTTTCTTCTGGCAGGAATTCATAGCAAAGTAAAGAAGGGAGTGTATTATTAAAGCTTAACTGCTGTTGAAGCTTTTGAAATAGGACTTTTGCCTTTTTCTTCCAAGACAATCCCTGCTCCCCTGCTCTACAAACATAAAACCAGACTAAATCCACTAGTGTCATCCAGGGAGATTCTTATCTTGTTTACGCTGGCCTGAGTCTGAACAACTCCCCAAGAAAGAAATTCCTCTTTATCTACACCGTGGGGACTGAGAAATGCACACCCCGCTGAATCTCAGCATAAACGACTGTACAAGACAAAACTCAATCAAGCTAGGTATTGCTTAAGATGAATGAAAAGGCATCAAAAGAAAGCATTTAGTGCATATCGCTCTTTGCTGGCACAGGTAGGAAGCTGCATAGCGCACTCAGCTCCTGAACCTACATGCCATGTAAGTTGGCCAACAGGGCCCATGGGATCTAAGCAGGGAAGGCTGCTCTCCACCATCTGCACAAGGACTCTCAGCTGTACAGGGATATGCATGAAATGTCCAGAGTGCTCACTGCATGTCCCATCAAAGGGCCAGACAGGGTACCGCCTTCTCACAGAAATTAATGAGTCAGAAACCACTTGCAGCTCATACTGGTGCATTAGCCCTTTTAACATTGAAAACCATGGGCCTGGTTTAATTCTTCATAATGATCTAGATTGGCAATGACCAACTTGAAAAAGATGTGCAGGATCAGGTTCCACATGAAGAAGAGTTTTTAACTAGATCCTGGGTGTATTATAGGTTTTTGATCTGGAAAGACCATCTATATGGCAACTTATAGGGTGAAGAGTAAGCTCTGTACTGAAAACCTACTTCATTCCATGCTTTGAGATGCTACACTCTGTTTTCAAATTAACTCCCATTCCTGCTTGGGTAATGCAAGTTTAAATACTCCTTCATATACATCTGTATTTTAAAAAGCATCCCAGAATGAACCCCCTCCATCCCAAGAAAAGTGCTTTGGGGAATTTGTAGGAGGATTAGAGCTTTAACAACAACATGCAGAATAAAATATTAAAATCATATAATGCCTTTACAGAAACGAGCCTTTCAAAAAGTGGCATTTTCTTTGGCAGCTCTGTGGTAGAAAGCCCTGCCCATGAAAATTCTCTGCTTTGAAGTCTTAGCACTTTTGCAAAATAGAAAAAATTGAATCTGGAGCATAGGGACTGTAATTATACTCCATCATTCAAAATAAGGGGGAATAAAAAGCACATGCTTCCTCAAGTCTTAAAGCTGTAATGATCATGACCATGAAGGGGATGGTAGAGCCTCGGGATAAAATTCCAGCTTTGCTGAAGTTGACAAGGGCTCTACCATAAGATTTCACTCCAAGGACTTGAACCTGGTCCTGTGCTGGTGTAGGTCTCGTTTTAATGTTGGCATGCAATGACACACAACTCCCACATTTCAAAGGGAAAAACTCTGGGTGCAAAATTCTTCCTTTCCTCTGTCTCTCCCACACAAAAAGGAGCATTCAAGTCTTTATTTAAGTCAATAATAAAGGGATCTGTGGTTCTGTGAATTTTCAATAAACAGAAAATAATTTTTTGTATGTTCAAGAAGAACAAATTTCAGTTCTAGGTAATATTTAGCAGCCTGTAATTAAAAGGATTTTACAAAGCTTTTCCTTGCAAAACACAAGGTATAATTAAACTTTTTCCTTCAGAGCAAATATGATATCGTTCTCTATAACCAAAGTTATAAATGGGGCTAATGAGGAATTTTATTGTGTGTATGTACTGCATTTTTTCCAGGAGGGTGCTGTGTGTCTCCAACATACCCCTCTAGAAAGGGAAAGATGTTCCAGAAACAGATCTAGTGTTTATAATGGGGAAGAAGGCCAATGATCACAAATGACTGTGTAAAACAAAGATTAAAAGTAGTATTTTTACATTGCATATACATCCTAGTAAATGTTAGATGGAACTATTAGCACTCAGAGGGTTTAACTCTTCCCTTTCTTGTAACGTTTCCAGTGTGAATTTTTGGGGTTCCTACTAACAATCAGTGATAGAAAGAAAAATAAAGAATAACAGTTAAAAAGGGAAATCCCATTGCTCAGTTTTGCTTGTCTGCAAAATGAAAACATATTGCACACAAAGGAAGACAAAGGAAGTCAGAAGAGAAAGCAACAGTTTCTCTTGTCATGGTGGGAGGCAGAAGACAACCTTGAAGAAAACCTTGAAGAAAAATTTCCTGGCAACCCCTCGCATACCATCCCGAAGCATGATGTAATAGCAGCTCTCAACTACATTTAGGAGCAATTTCACCTTCGCTACACTTGAAGTGAAAACTTTCACTAACAGTGCCTAATTACAACATACTGTCATGCCTATGGAGCTTCATGTGTCATGCTGTATAGGCATGCCCATTGATACACTATAAAGATCAGTGATACAGGTCAGACATGGTAAGTATTTACCACTTGGTTCAAAAGGAAGCACATTTTAATGGTACTGCTCTCTAGTCTTATCACATGTATTTTGTTAAGCATTTATACCTTGCTTGCAAATTATGTTTTGTGTCATGCTCGTAACCCTGTAATTCTGGTTGGATCAGATCACCTGCCATGGATTGTTACCAAGACCTGCCCAGAAATGATACAGTTTTGGAAAGGTTTTTTTAGAAGTCTCTCAGGTCATTCCTTCTTATCTCTCATCACTTCTGGTACAGGACTATATCTACAACCTGAGAGCCATGGATTGTTACCAAGACCTGCCCAGAAATGATACAGTTTTGGAAAGGTTTTTTTAGAAGTCTCTCAGGTCATTCCTTCTTATCTCTCATCACTTCTGGTACAGGACTATAGTTACAACCTGAGAGCACCTGTTAATACAGTACATTGCACTTGGCATATAATTTACATATAATCTTTTGCAACAGGCAATAGTATGTTGTTATGTTTGATTGTGCCTTGAGTCAATCTCAGCAAGATATTACAAAACATTTCAATCTTAGATTTATTCTCAAAGATGTTCTCCTTGGGTAGTTCTCATGCCCCATAGTTTACCTTCATTTTAATCTGTTTTCAAGGATTAAACCACAAATGTCCTTGCTGTACTCAAAGAGGATTAGACATACCGGAAATGCTAAAGCCTGTAATATCATCACCTTCTCTTCTGCCATGTTTATGGTCATTCCCTGTCCTGTGATACACGGTGGGGTCATTCCCCTGAAAGCCAAGATGGGACAGTATAGAAGGAAACAGGTTCTCTTAAACTATTCCCATGCTTTAAATGACACATGTATCTTATGGCCATTGACTGTTAGTAACAAAATAGTCATATAAGTGGCAAGAAGTCCTGGTTTTGGACTATGTTAACTCTTCTGGGGACATTTGGACTAGTAAACGAAGTAAGACCTTTCCTTGACATCTATTCTTCCCAAAAAAGAGAGATCAAATTATTCAAATTACTCCTTCCAGACACATGCTGACCTCTCCCTTTGCTGCTCCAGTCCCCTCAGAAGTAAAGGGACCAAAAAACATAGGTGCAAGATCTTCTGCTATGTAGAATACATCAGTCTTAAAGCTGATAGGTCAGCTTTAAGCAAAGGGTCAGAACTCAAGAACTTCAATAATTTACTGTAGTTCAAAATTAAATAGTCCATATACCACATAGCAGCAGAAAAATGTGGTCTAAAAGAAGTTAGGGAAGAACAGTATCTACTGCATGCTCCATGTTGTCATTTGCATTAAGATCATGAGGATTTATTATTTGTATTACCGTAGGTTTAGATATTCTAGGAAAAAAAAAAATAAAAAAATCAGGGCCTAAAGAAAGAAAGAAAATAAAGTTCTGTTTTGGTGTGCCTATTTAAAGATAAACAAAAGCCCTGCTTAGGCATGCTCTTTCCTCATCTTTCTGACATCACTGGATTTTTGTTTATGTGCTTTTTAAATCATGCCTGAAGAAACACTTTCCTAATTGGGGTCTAAATAGTTCAGAAGGCAAAACTGAGGGCTAAAACACAACGAGAGGATCATCAGCATTTTGCAGTTAAGGAAACAAGAAAAAAATGAGAGAACAGCAGCAAGGCTGAAGGTGCTCTGGAGCCCCAAAGCCCTCCACTGTGGTGTGCCCCCTGCAAATACAACAGTATTTTTAGATCACAGGAATAGGGAAGCTTTTCTTCACCCCAAGTGCTGAGTCTAGTCAGCTTATTTGTCCTTCTTTACTTAGTTAGTCATAAATGCTGGAGTGGAAGATGGCAGGTTGGACCAGGGACCTTGAGGTCCCTTCCAACCTGGTATTCTGTGATCTGACTCACTTCCGCAGTAATTGCTCGTAATTTCATAAAAGCGTCATTATGTTATTGATTCAGACAGAAGAAAATTGAAATAGATAAATAATAGTTAACAATTACACATATACCAACTATAATCATGCTATGTACTTGTAAAACCCTTCATTCAAGAAATCATACCACATCTGATTAAATATGATGTAAGATACATGGAAAGCGTATGTAGTAATGTATTTTATCAGTGACAAGTGTTCCTACTCGCTAAGTAGTATAACACGGACAGACACTCTAAAAGGTTAATTCAGTATAAAACACCAAGCTAGGATCAAGGAGATCCGCCTCCAATTCTCTCAAGCAATAGAATTTTCTCCTGGAACTTTTAATGAGTCACTTCTAATCAGCATTATCTGTGAGATTATTTTCTCTAGTAAAAGAAATTTCAGTATTTCAGCAACTTTCCTTAGTTTGTGTGAGTGCCATAGGCTCTTCACTGGGTTAGCAGAGACCAAGCCTGAATGCCTTGATACAGACCAAGAATTCAGATGTGATCTTCTAAACTTCAGAACATTCTGTGGGGGTGCAAATGACTTTGCCTTTGATAATTCTCCTTCATAATCAAAATTCTCATCCCAGTAACAGAATTCCACTTATAACATTTCAGAAGCATGGGTAGTCAGAAATCACTCTTCAGTTAAATTCCTCCAGAGGCAGGCAACATTTCTCTTGGTGTCTTTACAACCCACAGCACCATGAAGGATGTATTTAACTTTGCCAAGGCAAAACACCCCAGAAAATGGCATATTCAGGAATCCACGAATACAGCGCCCTTCAGCTGCCTGCAAAACAGAGCCCAGTTTAGTACCTTATGGTCCTTTCTTGCCCACATGCAGCAGTTCATTAACCTCTGGGTCATCCTGATCAAAATCCTTGTGAGACCAATCCAGACTGCAGACTGGACCAAGTAAAAGAAGAAAGCTTTGGGTTTGTAAAAAATAAATAAATAAATAAATGGTGGTTTCACCTTTCTGGTTGCATAGCATGGCCCCACAAGCAATTGCTCTGGCTCCTGCTTCGAAGAGGAAGGCAGCAGAAACAAACCACACTCAAATTTCAAATTGGGCCGGTCCTGTATTCTAGTTTAATTTTAGTCAGCAGGAAATCTCACATTTACTTTATCAGATCTTAAGTTTATACATGTTTGCTTCTATTTGTCACTTCAAAAGCTCAGTTTGTCATAACTGGTTCCTACTCTGAGTTTCCCCTCAAGCACTTTAAATGCTCTCTGTCTAGACACTACTCCTATATATCAGGACAAAATTATTCTCTCAGTTGTGCTCAGCTCTGGGCAGTAACTCCCTCCTGTGTGGTCAATGCTACAAAGACCTTCCCCTTCAAAAACTGAAAGGAGGATAAAAGCAGTATTTTTCTCACATAGAAGTAGCCCTCCCCTCCCTTTGTAGACCCAAAGAAAAATGTTTAAAAATGAGTTTTCATTGAAACTCTTCCCACTTTCATTTGCCTATATTTTCATTTTGAGATGCGTTACAAAAAGAGGCAGAAAACCAAGTTTTTGTGTTTGGTTGGTTGTTTTTTCTCCTCAATTTCATATCCAAAATGTTTTCCAGGAAAAAAAAACATAAAAAGTAATAGAAAGCAATGCCAGCTACTCTTCTCACCACCAGGAATTAAAAAAAAAAATAAAAGAAAAGAGGAAATTATGGTCTCCCTACACACATATATACACTGACTCTTTTATCTTCTCCATTAGAAATCTAGGACATTTAAGAGCATTTTACTACCCTATTCATTTCCCTTCATGATTTCATTCATGTTTGCAGAAAATGAGGTCTATTTTCAATCAGCACTCCATAACAGCACAAGCATTTTCAGAGCTCATTTGGCAGAACACCTTATCGGAAGTTGCTCCTGTTCAGGGGCGTCAGACACGGCATTCCCAGGCACAGCCCAACCCTGCTCTGTAAGCAGGTCCATAAAGAAAGAGAGATTCAACTTTTCGTATTACTTCTTTCTTCATAAAATTATCTGAAGGGTTGAAATTTCAAGGGCTGGTATGTGTTCAGCCAAGACTAGTGAGTGATTTCTGCCTTCAGCAGCAAGGAGGTAACTCCACCCTCGCTGAGCGTGATGGTTACCGACATCAGAAAGGAGCCTGGAACACCTTCAAAGTCAGGCTCAGCCTTTACTTCAGAGATGCAAATCCAAAGGAACACCATGAATCCCTGGAATTGCATTAACATCCTATGTTGGATGGACTTGGTCCACGTATGTCAATAAAACTATTCTCAAGCTGAATCTTGGTTATTGAGGACAACAGAGGTATTTGGGTACACCAGCACGCAACCAGCCTGGGCACACTGAAACATAATGGATGCCTTTGTGAGGAGAAGAGGAAAAGGAAATTCTTTGCACATATACAAACCAGATTTTTATCACTTGAAAAGGGTTCTTTTAAGGACACTCCACAAGGACAGGTTCGGGTGTTTTTTTGATGGCTGTTATGTCACTTCCTTCTTGTCTAGCAAAAGATGAATTGATGCTTTTTGACAAACTCATACTCAAAACTCAGGTAATTCCTAGCCAGCCATCACATACCATACAATTTAAAACAGCATAAAAATAAAACAATGTGGAAAGTTCGGAGTTTTTAATAACAACCTTTTACAATTTCAGCTCAAACTTGCTGCCACCAAAGACGGTGCTCTAGGTCTTGCAACAGTGGCAGACTTAGCTTTCAGCTCTGGACACTTGATCCAAAAGGAGCTTATTTTCAGGTCAGTTCTTCTGAAAGTCTAAGTCTAATGGTAGAGGACACTACCATTATACCATCATGTAAAGACCATTTGCAGTATAAGCTATTTTTTAATAGGAAATTCTGGATAAAATGTGCACTGGGCTTGCTGGTGTATGTATTTGTGAGTCAGAACAAGGAAGAAAGATCTCCTCGTACTCCTGGATATTGGCCTACTGCTTTTGGGGAGTTCTGCAAAGTGCAGAACTGCAAACCCCATCAACTGCAAACCTGGACTTGGAGAACTTAGTAATGCAAGGGAGTATCAGATCTTACAATGCAGGAAAAAGGAGACTCCTAGAACACAAGACGTGGAAGGTTAACACAAGCCGATGAAAGGGCATTTTTGTATGTGAACATTCACCTACACTTTTGTTGCAAACATAAATATCGTAAGATACAAGAGGAAGACCATAGAAATGCCTTCTTTGAAAACTTTACTAACAGCACAGCATTTATTCTAATACATTCAGCATGTCCTTTTGAGACCCATTGTCCTTGTGCATTAAGTTCTTATTGCTGCTTTAAAACCAAAAGGGTCTCCATGAAGGCCCTGGATACCTTAAGTAATGGAGATGGATGAAGAGCTACTGATGCAGAAGAGCCCACAGAAATGGTCTTCTCATGTTCAAGCTCATGTTCTTGGGCACGCTGTAACTTCCATCACTGCTGAATATCATCAGTCCTAACACTGTAAGACAAGTTGAAAACATCTATGGGCAGAAACCTATTGATCTGAATTGGAATGGGTTTAAGGTCCCCTCCCAACAAGATGGGGAGATAAAGAATGGCTAGTACCTTGTTGGCAGCCTGGGCCACATCTGCAGCTGTGCAGATCACACAACGGCAGGCATTAATACTCCAATCTGCCTCTGCTCCCTCCTTCACCTTAGCTCTGCTTGTCTCCTGGCATGCTTTAAAAGGTGACACCCGGAAAGGCCAAATAGCATAGGGGAGAACTGGGCAGTTTGGGGCACATCAGAAACCCCTGGCAGGATGGAGCAGGGAAGGGAAGAAAGGAGCAGTGAGAGACACACGCTCCCCCGCAGTGAGAGCAGAGAGGAGGCTGCTGTACAGCTCCTGCCAGGCACCTGTGGGACACGCACTCTGAAAAGGAGGATGGTAAGACATACAGAAAGTTTGTTGTCACAAAAAGTACTGCAATGCAAAAATCCTCCCAAGTGCCGTGAAATACAGCCTATGGGAGCAACAAAGCGTGTAACCTTGTAGTTCACATGCAAAACCAAGTTATGCCGGTTCTTAGTAGGTGACCTCTTAGATGTACGTAGGCATGCATAACAAGATGAGACAGTTGTGTGCAAAGGAAGAGCCAGCACCAGTGATCGGATATAAAACGACAAGTCTTTTTGAAATAATGCCTTTATTTCAGATAAGGTTTAGATTAACAGGCTTTTAGGGTAAGCTGTTGCAGTCCATCTAATCTCACAAAGGCCACAGAGCTGTAGAGCTGGAAAACAAGGATTAAATCTGAATATGGTTCTAGATCAGTTTTCACATAAACTTTCAGAAAACTCTTCCGAGGTGGCAACAGCTGTGTCCAGGGCTGTGTCAAGGCTCCTCTCAGGTCAGACCCCATCTCCAAGAGGAGGTGGGCCAATTTCTTGGAGTTTCAGATCCAACCTAGAACCACCATCTGCATCTGGGAATTGACATCTGGAAAATACATGCATATATGCAACAGGGGAGAAGCACAATGTGCAACCTGAATTTCTCTCCAGGGGAAAACAAAATAGCAGGAGGCAAGAACAATAAGAGATTCCATATAAAATAGGGAGGAGGTGGTTGCAATAAAGGTGTCGGCCCATGAACAGCACTTCCCAGTTTGGAGGGAACGTAAGTGCAGTCATGAGCAAGATTCGAGGCATGACAGAAAAAGTCAGAGAGGTCAACTGCCAAGAAGAAAAACACCAGATGTTAAGTGCCAGCTCACGAAATCATGTGAGTTTTGCCACTGATTTCAGTGCAGTCAAGCCTTTGCTGCAGGTCTCTTTAGGGCAAGCTATGGCAATTTCCTTGACCTGCAAAGGAAAGCATGGAATTTCCTCTCTTTCCCTCCCTTGAGACATTTTCAAGTTTACTGAATAAAGCATAATGTGCAAAATACGCACATACTTTGCATATGCCAGGGTAAATCACAGCCTTTGTGTGACTTCCCCTGCATCTGCTGGAACGGTATTCGCACCAGGGTTAACTTTGGCTTGGTAACCTCAGTGGATGTCTTGGTCATGTTGGCAGTCCCTCACAGAGTTTGTTCCTGCTGCAGTGTATTATCTAGAAATCTCAGGTCTCTGTTAAAGACTGATTTCCAAACACCTCTTATGTCAAATTCATTATGCTGCACCACAGTCCGGGACAGAAGATGAAAGCAGCACATCTAATTAGAATGACTAAATGCTACAGAATATGGCACAGACATTAATATCTAGGATGGCCTCTCTCCCAAACCCATGACAAATTTACATTTAGATGATGTGGAAACCCTCAAAACAGAACCCAATAGTGCTACAAAAACAACTGTGCCCATTTTAAGCCTCAACTCCATGCATCTAGAATATGCAGCTCTGTTTCTGTGACTGCAGACTAAAGGAATCTTGTGGAAAAGGAAGCAGCATCCATCGGTATAGTCCCACTGCCCTTCTGAAACCCTCTTTGGTGCTCTGCCTCTTCAGCCACAGCAGGTATCTCATTTCTCTTCTGAGCTCTCTTTTGAGAGTGTCACCCACTATGTTCTGCCTTCATATAGAATCACAGAATCATAGAATGGTTTAGGTTGGAAGGGGCCTTAAAGATCACCTAGTTCCAACCCCCTGCCATGGGCAGGGACACCTCCCACTAGACCAGGCTGCTCAAAGCCCCACCCAGCCTGACCTCGAACACCTGCAGGGATGGGGCATCCACAACTTCCCTGGGTGACCTGTTCCAGTGTCTCACCACCCTCATAGTAAAGAATTTCTTCCTGATATCTAATCTAAATCTACCCTCTTTCAGTTTGAAGCCATTACCCCTTGTCCTATCATTACACTCCCTGATAAAGAGTCCCTCCCTATCTTTCCGGTAGGCCCCCTTTAGGGACTGGAAGGCTGCTCTAAGGTCTCCCCAGAGCCTTCTCTTCCCCAGGCTGAACAACCCCAACTCTCTCAGCCTGTCCTCATAGCATAGGTGCTCCAGCCCTCTGATCGTCTTCGTGGCCCTCCTCTGGACCCGTTCCAACAGGTCCATGTCCTTCCTGTGCTGAGGACTCCAAAGCTGGACACAATACTCCAGGTGGGGTCTCATCAGAGTGGAGTGGAGGGGCAGAACTCAAAAGGGTTGCCTTTCAAAACAACCTGCGAAGTCCACAAGAAGCTTTCCCTCTGTCTCTGGGCTCAGTTCCACTTTGGTCCTCCGTGGTCTAAAATGGCCCTCCCCAAGCAATGTAATCTCTTTAATAAACCTCCATTTCCTGCATAGCTCCCCTGGAGCTTTCCTGCATTGAGGCAGAAAAGGAAAGAGAAACTTGTGTTTCGCTTAAGATCCTAGTTTGGAGCCTCTGAAACAGCACCAGTGCCTGCACCAGCATTTGTCTTTGTTGTACTAGCTTTTCCTCTTTGCAGGTTTTACATCACCGCAGGGTTCTTTCCCTTCCCCTCCTTGTCTGGCTTGCAGCCAGCCTGCTTGGATAATTTCACTATTTATCACCTCTTGAGTCAAGAGCTGCAACATGCTTCTCCAGCAAGTTCTGCAGAGAAAGCCAAAGGAAACATATATTGCATAGTCTTGCAACCAGCAGCCTTTGGCATATGCCCTCTGTCATGAGCCTCTGATCGGGCAGTCAAGATTATATCCTTCTCAAATCCTTTGCTCTGGGCTTGCTGAGGTGGTTCCTGTCTTGTGGACTCCTCCATGAGAACCTGATACCAGCCTGTCGACATCCTCATGATTCATTTATAAGCGCATTCAAATCGATACAGTTAACATTCAGGTAGTATGAACTTGTGTAAAGAAGTTTATGCAACATTCAGATTTTTGATGAAACAAAATTGAGAAACAGATACCTGAGAACTAAACTCTGAAGAGACATCAATTTTATTATCTGTTCCTTCCTTGGGTTCTTCTCTGCTTTCATGTTCTGCATGGTTTCAAAACTCTTTCTTCTTTCATATTCTCACCCTTGACTCCTGCCCTCCAGCCTCATGAGTTTTTCTGTTTTGCAGAGCCAGTGTCGGCCAGGGGAGGCAGGCGCTTCCTCTGGCAAAGGGCCACTGTATTTTCAGTAGTGACTCAGCGCAAACTGAACCCCATGAGGTAGGAGCTGGCAGTGACAGGTTTCGTAGTCACGACACCGTACAGCCACGCTGTTTTTTGAACTGTCCTCTCCATAGTGTATGATCTGCACAGGGGAAAAGTGAGGTGTCACAGCCCCCATTTTTTATTGTTTCTCTCCTTTTAGCATCTTTAACTTCTGAGGACACTTTGCCTTCAGCTCCAGATTCAAGCCCCAAATCCCACACTTTTTTCACAGGAAAACCAACAACTATTCCTTGCTCCTGAATAGCTTGCAAGAGTCTGAACATTGGTTTTCCAGCACAGATCGAGCAATATTTCCACAGGGGAGGAAAATAGTGGTCTGTATTAATACTTTGACTAATACTTAAAGATAACAAGCAACAAATAGCATCCAAAATTTTTCTAGGCAGAAATGAAATCTAAAAGAAATCTGTCATTCTGCCACCCACACCTTCATAACCCAGGCACATGAGCAAAGGCACAGAACTAGAAAGAGTTCCCACGGCCACTACTGTGATATGAATTGTCTCTTTCACAAAACACAGGATTAACTGCACCCTGCATCTTCTCAGAAGACCTGTGAATTGCTTGTTTGCACTACAGCAAGGGAGAGTAAGGGCTATGTTTGGGACTGCTGCCTTGGCCGAACCTTTAATGTGCTGATCTCTTACTTCTTTAGTTAATTTGTTTGTTTGTTCAAAAACACTAACCTATGAGGAAAGGAGCTGGCTACCATTATATTATTTAGAGCACTTTCTACAGAGCATCTTACAATGTTGATAAATATGACACTAGAGTAGCAGCAGAAATCCTGTAATTCAAAGAGTCATAAGGGACAACTATAGTGAAAACTGACAGCACAGAGCCCTGGATTAGCTAGGATGAATTTCTTCAGTTTATAAGGGCTTTGGAAAACACTGCAGGAAGAATTTTGAGATGTACTTGGTTTTAATTTCTCTATGCATTGCCCAGAACTCAACTAAATCACTGCTAACAGCTGCTGGAAAACCCATGTGACGCACAATTTTTTTTTTAACCTGATCACTACAAACCTCTTCTGTGATTTTTTGGTGCTTGCTGTGTCTCTCATCTGGAGTTCATATAAGTTTCAAAGAATCCCAGACCTCACTTGAGGCTTGCAGGTGAACAGAAAACGTCATGACCATGCTACTCGTCTTTGGGAAACAGCAGTCAAGTTAAGAAAAATAGCTTCTGTTCTTAAATATTTTTCTCTGCCCGCTGTTTTCAGTTGACAGCAGTAACTCATTGTCAAGTAATTAGTCTAGAAGGTTCATCAAGATGCAGCACTCACACCATAATTCTTAGGGGAAAAAAAAGAAGAACAAAACAAATCAGAAAAGACCATCTCCAGTGAGTATTTTTGCTATGCAGTCAACAGCGGGGAGTCAAAGTGTCTGCTTCTTACCTGGAGGCTGTGATAATTGTATCGTGTGATCTTATTGGCATCTGCCAGCTTGATGAAATAATAACCCAGAGTTGCTCCTGCACCCCTCCACGTGCAAAACAAGAGCTGCCACGCAAGCTCTTGTTTTGACTCATGTGGAATAGGGTTAGTGCCAGGCCCCATCCTCTGCACCGACCGTAAAGCAAAAGGAAAACAACGAGGTCTGAATGCATCACTCGCTAAAGACTGCCAGGGTTTCCTTTCACTTGACATTGCAATGCTCCGAGTTAAGAAGTTTTATTGCTATCACATCAACATGGGAAGCCTTTGGTCTGTGAAATCATTCATCCTCCCAGCAGTTCCCCTCCTGGATTTATGTCCTTCAGCCAAGCCAATCTTCCGAGTATTTCACAATGCTGCAATTATCACCGTCTCTTAGCATCAAAGCAAGCACACGGTGAGGAAGCTTGCGTAGGTAACCACAGGAATGGCTCAGGAGAGGTGGGAGAGCCAAGTTTGGTGAGCAGTGCTGAGTGACATTACCTCCTGGAGGGGTTCAGCTGCCTTCCCAGCCTGTAGTAAACACATCTTCCCCTCTGGCAGAAAGGAGGAGTCATCAATAAGTGTTACCTACTCCTGCTGCTATTTGTGAACCTAATACAAACTTTGAGGTAGTTTCATAATTTACACAGAGAACTTTATTAACTTCTAGTGGATCCAACTACAGGAGGGAGGGCTGGGCACAAAAGCAGAGGAAAGCATGAGAGCTTCAGTTTTTAAAGGTAATTAGGTAATATTTCCATGGCATTAAGAGCCCTAAATGTCATTTTCGAGAGTAACTTAGGCCTGTGGAAGTAACGTCAGGAGAGCTCTGCAGCATAAAGCAAGCACAAGTCTATTAAGAAAATGGTTGTAGGAAAAAAGAAATACTCCAAGGAACATCAAAATATGGCCAAAGTATGTGATTTGTAGGAAAAGAATCTCAAAACAGTTTTGCGAAAGCATCTCTCTGAAAAGCTCAGACTGCAGAAAACTTGCTACCTCTGTGGAGGTATTTGGCCCTGATTTTCAGGGGCACTGCTTTCAGGAGAGTCACAATTTCTTTTCTACTGTGGATGATACAGCTAGGCTTTTGTATAGCGGCCCAGGTCCTTTTCACAGCATCCTGTTACTTTAAACACACGTCCAAAATCCCGATTAAAGGTCATTTGAGGCAATGATGCAGACCCTGGTAATGGCAGTGACACGAGGAAGAGGTACCATATGCCTTGGAAAGGAATAATTTTATCAGGCAATAGACAGCAAAAGCCAAACAATATCCATAAAATCTGAGACCTCCAGAATATAATTTATTTATGCTCTAGTGACAGAGATTGTAGGGGTTTTTTTGTGTGTGTATGGTTGGACTCGATGATCTCAAAGGTCCTTTCCACCCATGAAGATTCTATGATTCTATGATTTCCCTGTAAAAGGAACTTTTCATGAATGCTTAGAAGGTTCCATGTATTTTTGCAGCCCCACAGCAGCTATTTTCCGTGTGGCACATGGGCCAGACCAAAATAATCAGTCACCTCTGCTCTGGTCCTGAACAAATCCTGGAAAAGTTAATCTGGGTGTGGATTTTCTCACATAAACCCTTCACCTGCAGTTTGCTTCATTTGCAGACCCCCCCGCATTTCTAGGGGTCAGATAAGACTGACCCGCAACTTAGATCCAACTCCAAACATGTCAGTAACTTGAACCAAACGCACTTTCTCTAAACGATGGTCTTCTGGCTATAGGCTGAAGGGGATCAGTGACTGTGTGGACCACTGCATGCAGGGGAATGTCAGATCCACGGTGGGAATTGTGAGCAACCTGCTGCTGGGCAAGAAGGGATAGAGATAAGCTAGGATGCCTCTGCCCATGTGGAGGTTATTTCTGCAGCTGGCAAAAAGGTTCTGGGAAAACTTCAGAATGACAAAGATGCCAGATTCCTTCTTTGCAGAGAGCATCAGTCTACCACCACCATCTTGTGAAGAAAAAATTACTTAAGCAGCTGCCAAGCACCTGATAAAAGGTCAGTATTGTTATAATAATCAAGGCTGCACTGGGGACAGCAGTTTTGTAGGTTCAGAAGGCCTACAGTGTAGTTTTTATAGGAAGCACTGAATGTTTTGGTGCCCGGAAGTTGTACTGAGCCAAGGAAAGTATGCGGGAGTCAGGAGCTTCACTGAAATTTCCAGCTCATTGCCTTTCAGATCCCTCTTTTGTAAACTGTGGATGAAGTTTCTCTAATTCACGGAAGTGTTTTGAGAACAAGCTAACGTCTATGAAATACTTCGAAAGTAGAATGGTCAGAGTATTATTTTATTGCATTCATCTTCTCACTTTCTGGGAATCGTTGTCCCATAACAAGACCTCAAACACTCTTAACTGTTTCTTTACATTCATGTACCTGCTCAAAATGGATGCATATATGAATTACGCTCATAGAACTCGTGCTGGTCAAGAAAGATGAAAAGTTGTAGATAGATCTTCATCTAGACCATTAAATAGCCACTATTTCAGGCAAAGATCTTGGGGCACCCACATTCCTCTATTATTTTAATTCATGGCCCAGACTGTGTCTGCTGACAGCATTGCGGCATGGGCACACAGGGCAGTAAAATCGTCCTCTGAATGTCCCTGGGAACAGACTGCAGAAGCAGCATGAACCAATGAAACAAACAAAAAACCAAAAATACATATCTGAGCCATTTCCCACAGATTTTCCTGGGTTCTCGCATGGGCATTTCCATTAGAGAGAAGAATCTTAGGGCTGAGATGTCTGAGCTGGTTGTCCACCCTCCAGGTTCAACCAGATGCCACACATCATGCGTAGGAAGCAAAAATGGGCTTTCTAGGAATATAGAGGGTGCCTAAAGAAGCTGTTGGAATGAAACTGAAGTTACCAATAGCTAACCAAAAAAAAGAACAACAATGCATTTACAAAATAAAAACCCAGACCAGAGGATATACATTATAGCCACCTACGACTGTCTGAGAGAAAGGGGCAAAACTCACTCATCTGACTTAAAGGCCATTGCTTCTTGAATTCTTGCTGTGTATGTACCTAAAAATAAGATTTTTTCCTCTCCCACACGCATAGCTAATTAAAAATAGTCATGGTGTTACGGAACATCTGTAATTGGCCTTGTGTGGAAGCTCTGTATTCCACTGGTAATTACAATTATTCTCCTACTGCAGTCAACCTCAGCTTCACTAAATCAGCCATTTATTTTCTCAGCTGTCAGGGTCATGGCTGAAAACACAGGGACTATTCAACTTCCATCCTCCTCTTTCACACTGTGGTATACAAGAAACATCTACATATTCTTCAGTTTTCATAAGAGATTTTATTCCTTGGACTCAGAGCAGGTTTCCTCCAATAATGTACACATTCAAGGCAAAATTCATCTCCTTTTGGATGTCAGGCTTCAAATGCAAAATAACTCTTTGCTTCTTTTGTTCCCCATAGTTATGTCTCTCCCTTCAAAGTGCTCTTAGACAAAACCCCAGGCTGTAACACATAACACCACTGAAAATGTCCAGATCCCACATCAACCCATAGTCTCAAGTACAGGTTGCACCTTCAGCCCGTGTAAGAACTAGGTAGTTTCACATGAATTTCATAGTAACAATAATTGCTATCACTCTGCTTTTGCAGGAATTCCTTTGAAACAGATTTTGCAGATAGTTCCAAATTTGGCATGAGTGCAAGCCCACAGAGTTCATTAGAAATAGCCTTATCTACTATGCCTCACGGAGAAGAAAAAAGGCCTGGGACACTGGAAATCCAGTCACTTGTAGGCAATGTGTCAAATTTTTAAAATTAAGAAGCAAGACAGTTGTTCCCGGGAGTTTCAGAGTGGATGATTTTGGTGAAGACAAATTATACATGGAGGCATGTATAGGAACCTGACTAAGGCAGGGGAATGACAATGCTGCTTGCTCATACCTGGATCTGGGCACACTTTGGGGCTAACATAGCCAATATATATATTATTATAACATATTATATAATATAAAACTTCACTGAAAAATGAAGTTTTGTGGAAGGGGGAAGAGACCTACAAATTTGCAACAAGATCATAGAACAGTTTAAGTTGAAAGAAGAGGAGAAAAACTCGGACAGCCAAAACAATTATTTTGACATCCTCAAATACATTATTTTCTATTTTGAAAATTGACTAAATTTAATTTTAAAAGGGAATAATTAATTTGAACGAATGTAAATGCCTCAAAAAAACTTGGATGCTGCCGAAGTATTTTGTCCGGTCAAAACAGTTTTGATTTCTTTATTATCCCAAGAAAAAGGGAAATGGGGAATTAATTGCTTTTATTCGTGTTTCTTTCAGCATATGAAAATAAGCAATATGTGTGCTAGAGTCACCAGTCAATGTCACATCTTGTGACCTGACGTGACTAACCCGCATGAGGTCTAGTGGTTTCTGACTGGCTGCTGCTGCAGTGGGAGCGCTCACTCGTCCCCGCTGCAAACTCACTGAACTCTCCATGAAAAATCTAACTTCCCCCTCAGACATAAAAGCCGTCCACTGCTGCAGCATTTCCCTCTTCAACCTTATGCTCGCACCACTAGGCCTGCTGTAATCCGAACATGCGCCTGCAGCAACAAAATATAAGGCTTTAATGAGGCTGGTTTTAAACACTCGACATTCCTGAGATTTCCTCCCAGTGAATCATGAGTTTATTTCATGCCCCTGTGCCAGCTATGCCTGCCGCAGCACCACCAGGACTGCTAGGGGGAAGGGATTTGTGGGGACAGTCACCTCTCCTCCAAAACACATGACATTAGTTACCCGCTTTGTGCCACCCTTTTTCCTCTTGCTGAACCACATCTTAAAGGCAAAAGAAAGAAACACGGCATCTGGGGCTGCTCACGGGCACCTGCAGACATGGCTTTGAATATAGCACAAGCACCACTGACCTGGTAAGCAGCTCCTCTGAAAACCAGTGCCGGTAGGTGAGGGCGCTGTGGGAAGCAAAGGGATAAAATACGGTGACTTCCCCATTGGGATTTCCTTCCGTGAGGGCATCCGCCACCAGCGAGGGTCCCCGGGGCACCAAACAGCTTCCTAAAGCACCTTTCACAGGCAGGGCCAGAGAGCCCCTGGCCAAAATCAACACACTTCTGAGCATCCTCACCTGCCACAGCAGGCAATGACTAGAGCCCTGTGCCAGCCATGGCTGCCAGAAAAGCTTACTTTTGCAAACCAGAGCATGCTATCCACAAGCTGTCGCAGCCTCACCCCAAAAAGTGCAGTGCCCAGCAGCCCAGGATGCTTGCTCCTTGCTGGCTGAGCCATTTCTTTAGCTGTGCTATGATCATCACTGCTTGCTTCCACCCCTTCGCCTTCCTCCTGACTTGGTCCCATGGCTTTGCCAGTGACACTGGGAACTGGCCTGCCCGTCCTCGTCGCTGCGGCTGGTTCCCTTCCAGCAGCCCCAGCGGTGGCTTTGCTTTACACACCGCTTGTGCCTATTGCAAACGAGGAGAGTTAGGAAGGAATCACATGGCAGAGGGGCAGTCTAACTGGCTACACCTCCTTTTTCTATACCTTTTCCTACACTACACTCCTCTAGCGCAATAGAGAGAGCGTGCAAGAGTGGCAGCATTACAGCAGAAATGGCTGCAGCAGCCCCAGGGCGGGGGCGCACCCTCAGCCCCACACTGGCACAATGTCTGTGCTTCGGCTTCACTGTCTCTAGAGCAGAGCTGAATGCCTGGGTCACGCCGCAGAGGCTAAAACTGGGCTTTTCCAGTCCTTTCGGCAAGAAGGCCATAATGCAGGAAACAGAATCAATGTGGTTTTGTAAAATATTTTCTTAATTTTGAGCCCATTGATTTAGAAATATTTTTTTTTCATCAGCTTGCCACAAGGTGTGGCTTTTCAGATCACTATACTATGTCAGTAAAACATCATTACTAACATTAAGTATGTACATTCCTTAGAAACAGGATACACTGGATGGGAGTAACAGTACTGATGTCCATAAATTTATACAAATGAAGTTCAAGAAACTCTTTTGAAATCAGCACATGCTTGATTTTTTTCCTCACCAATGTACTTCTGTCACTTTTACACTGGGACATGCCTCTTTCCAGGCACTGCCACTGATTTTTAGCTTATTCTTTTATTGTAGCAGCTGCAGAGACAACCATTGTCCTGGGCACTGTCTACTGAGCTATAGCAATGTGCTGGATTTCAGACAGTCTTATCAGCTCTGACACTGAGTGGTCCTTAAGCCAAAGCCCCACTTTGAAAGGAAAATATGTCAATGCAAACATGCTGCCTTAGCATCTCAAGATTTTCCAGCTAATCTCTTATGAGGTACCAGAAGTACAACCTTGAGAACCCAGGGATAAAGGATATCAGGTTGTGATGAGTGCCTGGCAGCTTCCTTTTCATTATCCTAGAAAACAGATAAATTCTTTGCTAGCTTTGTGCTTGCAGAGTTCACAGGAATTGACACCTAGGTATAATTCCTGTTCTTAAGAAGGGAAAAAAGAAAATCCAGCCAAGCCAACCTGCATTGGCAATAAACTGAGAAATGTAAAGAAGATTAGACACTCCTTACAGTTTCTGTACTTTTTTACAGATGCATAATCACCTGTTTGGATGGCATTTTTCTTCAATATTTTCAGCTCTTTCCCTTGCTATAATTTACACATCCGTATCTCCCACTTGACTTGTCATTACTGACGAACCTTACAAGACTATGTCCAGTGCTATTTTGCAGGACAGCCAAGAAACCAAACTGCTTCTGCCTCTGAGCATCACTCCACTACCCTTCTCACAGCAAGGGCTGCGTTTTCCAAGGCCTGGGACGGGATGCCGAAGCACTGATGTCATTTGCCTGAACTGCCAGGCCCTTCTTTTCCTGTTTCTCTTCGCTCAACAAACTCCTGAATCATTCCAGCTCCCCCATGTGACTCACAGCTTGTTCCATAAATAATTGGAAGTAGGAGGGAGCCGAGAGCAATAAAAACAGAACCTGAAAGTGCCAGAATGAGATCGGTTGCCTTGGTGTTGGCTTTTTTTCCCCCCCTTTCCATAGGGAAATCTGCTCTTTAAAAAGGAAAAAAAGAAAAAGTCATCTGCTTTACTTAGCAGGAGTTAGCAATGCATGCTTTGTTCCCCGGAATGGGCCAAGCTGATCTCACCAGCAGCAGCAGGCTGATAAATATTTTTCAGTATAGCTTCATATATTCCTGAAACCCTCACACTGAAGCTGGGAAGAGAGGATTCCAAGATTATTTGCCTGAATGCAAACCAGAGGAATAAAGTTCCTCTAGTGGCTCCATTTTGTGCTGCTGTAAGTATTCATTAGCCACCAAATACCTCACTTGGAACAGCGATAAAAACTTATAATCCACTAGCATCTTCCAGCCAATACTTAGCAAATGTTAATTAGATTAAACTTCAAGCACTCCTGTGAAGTGAAGTAAAATCTTCGTCTATCTTACCTCTATTTTAAACGGAAGACAACAAGACAACGGCAAGAATAGACATTTATGCCAACATAGCCCATAAGTCTGCCTTAAAAACGTGAGTAGAATAAAAGGACTGCATTTTCTTACCTGTCATATAATGCATATTCAACCGGAAAGGTTAGGTGGATTGGATGAACTACGCATAAACCAGTGTTATCTAAGCATCAGGAGCAAGCAGAGGTATCATGGAGTTTTGACAAACTATAAAGCCGCAAGGAAGCAAACAAGCAAGGAAACAAATTGTATTCAGGGCCAAATTTCTCACCGATCAACACAGCGCCTTCCAAAATAAGAATCATTTAGACCCGTGAGAGAGACTCAGCTTGCCTGTCTTCCACTCTACATGACTGATCTACACAGCAGATATTAGTACAGACGTGAGGTTACTACACATTTGGGGCAGGGTGAGAGCTTTGAGAAGCCCCGCGCCACAAACAACTTCCAACTCATTTACAATATGAAGGTTTTATTGATTATACGTTGATGTGACATACATACCCCAAATGGGCCAATATTGATTTCTTGGGGCACTCCTGATTTGTGTGGTCACTGTTTCTTCTGGACAATCCATGTCTGAATGTATCATATAACCCATTTTGAACCACTGTTCCCTTACTAATTGCTGCGCTGCCAAATTGGATTAGCTGCCCCATGGCTCATGGCGCATTTATGACATGCGCACCTGTGAAAACAGTTTCAAGATGGGCAGGTCTGCATTTCTACAGCAGAATTGTCACCATAGGAGCATCCCGTGCAAAGCAGCTGTGCTTGTGGACAGCTGCACCTGAGGTGCCCATTTCATTTTGAACACCTCCAAAACACCCCTGAGATTACTAACTTATCCACGACTGCAGCTCTGTTGCCCATTGCTACAGGTTCTGGAACAAAATGAGAACTGATGTCAGAGTGTGTCTAGTAAACCCCTGCTAGGAAAGAGCTCTCCTTGAAGTGGTTGCAAGAAAAAAAAGAAAAAAATATATCAAAATGATAATGGAGCAAGACCAAAAAAAACCAGTAAAAATCCTCTACAATTTGGATTTATTTATCACAGAGGGCTGTTCTTCAGTTATTTCTCCACTGAGTCTTTTAAGGCATCTCTTTCCCCGCCAGCCCCCCATAGTTCAGGGGATATGTCACATAGGTCTCTAGTGCCCCAGCTGCTCGTGGCTCGGTCATTACGCGTGAGTTAGACCATCTCCATTCTCCACAGAAACGCACTATCCTTTTCATATTCTAAATCAGTTTTTCTGCCAAACTGTGGCACTGACACCCTCTGGGCGTGATTCAGCCAATTTTCTCATCCACTTCAGTGAGCCTTGATTCTGTGCTAAGAGGATAATTTCTTCCCACAGCTTTTGGGAACATCAAATGAAATTGGACTGTCACTTACTGGACCTCATTTGTCTTGTTTTTAGGGCAGCCTAAGTCTCCAGTGTACTGGATCTTTCTTTTCATTTCTTTGAGCCTGTGTCAACCTACCCTTTTACCTCTGTTTTTCTTCCACAACACAAAATAATCTCCCTTGTCCTCATATATGGCTGGAAATTCACCAGCGTGACTCAGTCTTCTGGGGAAAAGGTCAACCCAAATTCCCCTTGTGTAGAAATCTTCAGGTACACGGAAGAGCTGGCCTCACGAGGATGCCACTGCCTGGGTCCTCTAACAATTCTGCTTGCTGAAAACACATCAGGAAGATACCAGCGTTAGAGCAGGTAGGAATATCTGTTCAAATATCCAGGAATATCTGTTCACATTGTGAAGAAACCTGTTGTAAAATACACTCTTGCCCTTTAAAATTGTACCCGCCACCTTGGCAGAGCAGATTCTCTGCCCCTACAAAGCTTTCCCAAGCAAGATGAACTGAAAAGTTTTGTGGGTTCCTCTCTCACAAAAAGCTTTATGGGATTCAGGTCCTGGATTTGACTTCATCAGGATGTCTGAGGTGGGCCAGGGCCAAAAAAGCCTTCCCAGCTTGTATCAGGCCCATCTCTGGAAGTATTAGGATTTTTTTCCCTAAGGCAAACAGTCAAACCACAAAATGTTGCGACCCATAGCGAAAGAGAATTTAAAATTAGGAAGAGAAACCTCAGCTAAAAAGCAGGAAGAAATCTGCTGGATGTGTATCTCACTGTCATCACAGCATCATTTCACAGTAATGGCAGGAAGACAAAACTCGCAGGCACCTACTAGGTGATTCACTCTAGCCCACTGCTAATACAAGCTCAGTGCTAACACAGATGCTCACACTGCCCCTTCCCATTCATAACCACAGCAAGATCTATCTTAAAAGCAGTCACAAATCCCACTTGTGGGGCTACTGTTCAAATGCCTAGAAACCATTTTCTAATTTCAAGCTTAAATTTATTCCTGGTCATTTGTATTCTAAGGCATCCACGGCTCCTTTTCTCCTCTCTGGTATTTACCCGCCTGATGCATTTCCAGACAGCAAACATATCCCATTTCTGCTTTTGTTTTGTGAGGTTAAACAAATCATTCCCTTCAATTTCCTACTGTAAAGCAGGATCTCTGTTCTGCTGATCTTTCTCACTGTCCTTTTCTGCATCTGCCAGTTCCAATTCACCTTTCTGCAAAGAGAGTGATCAGAACTATATGTGGTATTGGAGTTAAAATTAACTGCCTCAAAATGGGGAGAAAAAGGATCACTTTTGAGGACCAGCTTAAACCTTGTAAAGAAAACCCCAATGACATTTATAGCATACTTTAGAACTAAACTCTTTTACTCCTTATATCTGTGGAAGAAGACTTAACAGCAGTATGTGGCTGTTCTGTTTAAGGATTACATGGTTAATTGATCATCACTACTATTATCTTGTACAATTGTGTTGTAATTTGATCCCAGACACAAAAAGAGGTGGACAGAAAATAAATTGTATGGTTTGGGGGATGTCTACTGTGTCATGGTAACATTGCTTCTGTCCCTGAGCGTGGGATTAAGGGCTTGAGGCAAGGACAGAGAACTCAAGTGAAAGCCTATATGCTGATTTCAACAGGCAGAAAAACAGCTCCAGAGGAGTGATTTTCATATTCCTGAACCAACAGACCTCTGCAAGTCCACAGAATTTCCCTTCTTTAGGCAGGAGCAGAGTGTGGTGTGTGTCCTGCCAAACAGCTGTAAGACCCTGTACATCCTTGCAGTTCCAGTGCTTGCCGCCTTCCGGGATGCATCCCACATAAGCCCTGATGCAATCCGTGCAACCAGCCAAAACTATTTGCTGCAGCCTTCTGACCGTGGAGGGTTCTCTGGATCAGAGTTTGTGCAGTGCTTCCCTAGGAGCATCCTTGGACACGCACAGAAGTTTTCAAAGATAGTTTCTGAAAGACCATGGACATATTTTCTCAGGACAGATATAGAAATACCCTCATAACGAACAGCAAATCAACTAAATCATTTCAGTAACTTTGTTTCTGCAGTCCCAGGAAGGATTCCTTGAGTTCTGAAGGTAGCACGATGCAACCACAGCAGATACTGTCAATTTGCCGCATTAGCAGCCCTTCCAGGGAAAAAGTGTGTCACCTTCTGGTACCATTCTGTCTTGCATGGATGCATTTTCCAAGTGGGGAAAGGGGAAAGCCAAGAGATTCCCACTGCCATCTGCTTTCTGTCCTTTACACCTTGAAATCTATGTTATGAACAAAAAAAAAAGGAATCTAGGCAGGCACTGGAGCCATAGTGCCAGCAACATCCTCAGAGTGTTGGCCAGACCTTCTTTGCCAGCTGTGTTTCAAGCCATCAAAAATAGAGGGATTTCTTCCATATTTAAAAAAGAAAAATGCCTCATGGCTAACTCAATCAATTGCTTCTCTTCAGCACTTACTGCTCCACAGTTCTCAAGAACAGTTATTGTCCTTATTGGGACCGATTAATTCCAATTGCACACCTTTTGTAGATTAAATTTATGCAGACATACACTAGTCCTCTACTCGCATACAGCAGAGAGGAACAACATCCTTGGGTTTTAACATTTCCAACTTGCAGCCTTTCTAAGGTCTGCAGTGCACGCTTAGTTGGGTTCACGTGGTAATGAGAACAAGAAATGTTTATTTCTAGGTCTTTTCATTTGGAGATATTTGAAAGACACATATTGTTTGTAGCACAAAAGATTTTTCGGGGTGTCACATGGACATCAATGAAACACACTTTTGCCAGCATCGGTTGAAGTCACAGAAAAGTCACAATCTCAAAGAGGGTCAGTTGGGCAGGCAAGCCCTGGCTCTCATTCCTGCTCTATTTTCTTGCAGAAGACTGCCTGTACACATATTTATTTATGGGAGGGAACTGTAACAGAAGCAGAAATCTAATTGAGTTTTAAATTTGCTTACTAACATTTTCTTGACCTAAGGCCCAACATACTAGGAACTGCCAGAGAGAAAAACATTAAAGTAGCTGTAAATACAAAATTTCTTATGAAGGGATGAAAGCCAACTCAAAAGGCTGAGCCCTTCCCCCAAGAAGTCTATAGCAGGCTAGAACTAGGAAAGGATCCAGGACATCTAACAGTACTTAATGTCTCAGGAATAGGTCCTTAGACTGCATTCAAGTCTCCTTTTTTCACCACAGGGCTTATTAGCTCATCTGCCTTACAGCATAAAGCTTTACTAGTCAACTCAAGCATGCCCACAATGTGCCTATGCACTCCAACACTGTTGCCTACACTAATAAACTGTGAGAGAGTTCCCTGGCAAGAACGTAGCCTCCTCCAACTGGTGCTTTCCTAAGCAACTTCTGGACCTGTTTTGGTCGCAGGAGTGTGCCAGGAACACACCCAAGCAGCGGTTTCCTTGCAACCACCTCGAGCAGGCAGAACCCAGTTCACCAGCACAGAGGCAGGCTGTCCCACGCCAGTTCGCTTCAATGGCTGGGAACATTCCCAGGCAGGTTTAATATAGTGGTATAAACCCAGGCTAAGTCCTTTAACAAAATTACGAAGTCAAATCAAATCATCACTGAAAAGCTGTTATACATACGGTTTTAATAATGTAGTATTTTGCAAGTGTCTGGCATTTTCTGGGCTTGCTACACTAATAGCGTGCTCCAGTTATATACAGTTAACAGTGGAGTTGCTGCAATGCAGAACTCAAAAGCCTGTGATAAACTGCCTCTTCTGGAATGACTAAATGGAAGAGCCAAAAAAAAGGCTTTCTAAGGTCAAGTTTGGCCATGACTTAGGTTGCTGCCTCTAAACCTTTTCTACATGTGACGATCTCATGATAATTTTCAGCTGTATCATTGCAATTGGCTCCCACAGCCAGGCACCATCTGAAACTATCCCAAGAAAGCAACTCCTATTGCGAGAGCAAAGTTGGAAACACCGATCGACTGGAGGTCTGGCAAACTCTAGAGTGTATTATTTTTAACTCCAATCACAAGATCTAGGGTGTCCAATTAAATTACTGAAATATACATAATATCTTAGAATCATAGAACCATAGAATCATAGAATCTTCATGGTTGGAAAGGACCTTTGAGATCATCGAGTCCAACCATACACACACAAAAAAAACCCCCTACAATCTCTGCCACTAGAGCATGCCCTGAAGTGCCAAATCTACACGTTTCTTAAATACCTCTAGGGATGGTGACGCAACCACCTCCCTGGGCAGGCTGTTCCAGTGCCTGACCACTCTTCCAGTAAAGTCATTCTTCCTAATATCTAATCTAAACCTCCCCTGCCGCAGCTTCAGACCATTTCCTCTGGTCCTGTCATTATTCACCTGGGAGAAGAGGCCAACACCCACCTCTCTGCAACCTCCTTTCAGGGAGTTGTAGAGGGCAATGAGGTCTCCCCTCAGCCTCCTCTTCTCCAAACTAAACACGCCCCATTCCCTCAGCCTCTCCTCACATGGCTTGGTGTCCAGACCCCTCACCAGCTTGGTAGCTCTCCTCTGGACCCGCTCCAGCACTTCAATGTCCCTCTTGTACAGAGGGGCCCAGAACTGAACACAGTACTCGAGGTGAGGCCTCACCAGTGCCGAGTACATAGAACTCCACATGCTGTTTCACAAGTTTCTGTGATCTTCTCAGGGACTGAGGTGAGCCTGAGCAACCCGTAGCTCTCTGGATCCTCCTTCCTCTTCTTGAATGCAGGTGTGATGCCTTTTTGCAGTCATCAGGAACCTACCTCAGCCACTGTAAGCTTTCAAAAAGAGAGCAGCCTCACTGCGACATCAGTCAGCTCCCTTCACACCCTTGGATGCATCCATGTGGTCACATGGACTTCAGTATGTCAGATTGTCTTAGTATCCCCTACCGTATCTACAGAAAGTATTAAGATTTGCATTCCCACAGACTCTGCTAGAAGGCTCAGGGAAGCAGGAAATTAGATGATTTTGGTTTCTGTACCTTTTAGACATGTATCTGGTCAGTCACATGCACTGAAATTGTAAGAGTCAACAAAGACTTTATTCTACTCTGTATGCCCAAACGGACCAAATTCGGATTGCACTGCAACCTTAATTCATAGTCTTCTCAGTTCCCAAGGGTGAGACTTTAGCAATATTTTTTTTCCAATGCAGGATTTGGTATGTATTTTTAATATATTGTAGAATGCAAGATTGAACATGAAAAGTTCAACAGCTAAAAACCTACCCCTTACTCTGCCTCCCAAATTAGACACAGACGAGCAAGGCCCAAACAGATTTTTTTCCTCCTTGTGCTTCTATCTGTCTACATGATGCCAGCTATGTAGATGAACACCCATAAATGCTAATCAAAACGTGCAGTATTCTTTACCAGAGGAGCTTTATGAGATATGATTTGGCCTTTAAAGTAATTGGTCCAGGCTTTTCATAATAAGGACAGTTGAGCTCAGTTCGGTTCACTATGATTGATGTTAATTTTGATTGCTTCCATTAGGAGGCTTGCTGTACTATGAACAGTCAGGAAAAAACCCATCACTACCTTCGTTAGGAGAACTTCTATACCATTTAATAAAAGACAAACCCACCAGACCTGCGTGTCACAAAAGCTATTCTCCCCACTAAAGTGCTGTGTTGGGTCAGGGCAGGAGATGGTGACAGCATTCACTGAGCATTTAGGCCAGTGCTGGCACATCCCATAGCACGATTAGGCCCTAAGAGAGACATCGAGGATTAATTACAGGACAGTTTTTTCTAACAAAGGTTCAAAACCTTGTGACAGAAGATATGCTGTGCCCTGACTACTACTGAATTCAGTCTGGTACGGATTGCCAGTGAACTTTGTTGTTTGGCCTCCATCTTTCGCAGTGACTCATATTGTGACACATTTGTCAGGGGAATACTCGCATATACAGGAATACACGCACAGGGCAAACAGGCACAGTATTACAAAGGGAGGTGAAATTATGGTTCCATTAACCTTGAGAGCATCTTTTTAAAAGGAGATGAAAAATAAAACAACAAACAACCAAACCTAACCTCCAGCTAAAAATAGGAGCTCTTCTGCTGAGCTCTTTTGTACCAGAGCAAATATTTATAGTTTGCTCAGAAATCCTGAATAATGGGGGGTTTAATGGAGACTGACAGGTTCTTAACTAAAATAGGGTTAACAGGTACCATGATGAGGATTCTCTACCCTTTACCACAGGGGCCATTGTGCTGGCAGACGGTCTGCAGTCTCTACAACCATGGATAATTCATGTCACACAATTAATGACTCCTCAGAGGAAACAAAATGATCATTCCTGAAGCTTAAAGGCAAAGTAAGTGGGTAAATAAATAAATACAACCTACAGCTTCCAGATTTCTGTCACGTCCCTCAGGAAAAACTCAGAATAAAATGCAGAGAAAGATCTGTTAAAGATAAGAAGCAAAACCAACAATAGCATGTTTATGACTGCCATCCATCTGCAACTGGAAGCAATGAAGGATTTGGGGCACAGGGACAGTGCACTCAAATTTTTAAAATTGCATGCTTTTATTTAAGAATTTCCAGTGTTCATTTTTAAACTTTCCACTGGAAAATAAATAGCTCATTGTAACGTCAAAAACTGTCGAGAAATGAGCAAGAGACCTGCAAAGTTCTTCATCCAGCCCCGGGCACTCTGGTGACAATAGACAACCCAGAGTGTGTTTAAATAACTCAGATGCTAAATCCCATGGAGAAACAGTGGGTTCTACTTGCTACCAGTAGCATTAATAAACAATTTCCTTTCCATTCCTTACAACCATGTCCTGACTCTTATTTAGGGCACAGGATTTTACAGGAGCCAGCAGGGTCGTTCAGGTCTCAGTGTCAATCCAAGAGACTGAGATATTTTTCTCCAGAGCTTGGATTTGGCTAACTGTAGGAACAGGAGAAAGCAACAGGGACCAGAACCAAGGCTAAACCTGGGCATCTCTGGACTCAGCATGTCCACGGTTTGCCACTGCAGCATCCATTCACCTCCACAGCAGGACTGGAGAAGTTTAAACAGTTACAAACATGCAAGATCTGGTATTAATCCCTATGACTTTTATCCCTCCATTACAGAGCGACTTTGTTTATGACTCAATCACCAAGATAATTCTGGAAGCTTTTATTCTGGCGATCCCAAAGCATTCTTTTCCTCTTATGAAAAGGTTTTCTTTGGGGTGTGGTATATAACTTGGATATAAATTTTGGCTGAGGGCTAAGGCTAACTGAGAAGAGTGGGAATGACATTTTTGCAAGAGATGAACCTTCTTAATTTCTTTCAGTCATTACTGTGAATAGCTTAGGCACTTTATTTTGAAACAACATATACTAAAATGTATGTTAAAAGGCTAAATATACATTGCAAAGTACTGATCCTTACAATACCGGATTTAGAAAAGTTCAGTGCAAGAAACTGGCTTCAAACCAGTAAATAAACAATGCCTCTTATTTTGATTCAGATAGCTGGAGGGGGTGGCCAAATCACAGTTCAAAACCAGAAAAAATCAAGTCCAGCTTTTCTTATTTTGCTAATAAAACAAACATATTTTCATCCTCTTGGGTGAACACTTTATGATAATGATTGCTTAAGGAATTTGTTACCTTTAAACACAACATCTTGTTGACTTTGCATATCATTACAGTTTCTCTGAGTGCCAGTCATAGTAGCAGTACGTGCCAGCTTCTGTCCTTTTCCTCATAAATGGCTGCCTTCCAACAACTTTGGCTATATATAGCTATTGGAGTGTTTGAGGAATTTGGAGAATGAAAAATCTCCAGCAGATTAATTTGCACAGGTCTGTAGTAGAAGTTTGAGACCTACCCCTGCATTTCCTAATTAGTGGTAATTCAGGAATATCTATTTTGCTGGCCTCTGCAGAGTACATTACGTCTACAATCCACCCAGACCATGGCTCCTGCATGTCTCTATTAGCGACAATACTCATGTGAACCTTCACCAGCTCCCATCCCCTTCACAGCTATTCATTTCCACTTCTTCACCACCCCCTCAGTGGTGCCAGGACACTTCCTGATTAGAAACTCGTGCTTGAACAAACCTCAGGTGGTATCACTTTGCTCTTAGGGAACATTTTTTCAGGGTGTGGTTATATAACGTAGCTACAAACACCACGAGGTGAACTGATCAGGGAATTGATCTAGTTTTTAAATCAGAATATTTTTAACCCAAATAAGTTACCTGATCTGATTCATCAGCGTAACTAACAAAGAATGAAACAGAAATGAGGAGACTCGTGGTGCTGAAGGTGGCACTAGCATCAAGAGTATCCGTAGGTGTCTTAAACTCTCTTTCTATGCCCACAAGCCTCTACCAAACTGCTTTACGCCAAAGATTGATGGCTTTATCTCACTTGCTGATGGAGCATAGTGACATCCATGTAGGCCACAAATTAAACCTAAGAGCAGCTTCCCAAGCAAGAAGAGCATTCAGGGAGTTCATCCTTTGCCAGTGGTCCTGGGTTCCGATGAGAACACGACGACCCGGAGGAGGGCTCTGTCTCTTCCTGTGCTCAGCATGTGCTAGCAGAGGGCCATCCCTCTGGCCAGAGGTGGTCAGGAACTGGATAAAATCAGTAGGAAGGACTTCAGAGCATACATCAGGATCCAGAACATCAGCTCATTTCAAGTGGAAAATTCATGCTACCCAAGCTTAGACTGCTTGTACAGGGAATGGATGGAGGAAAGCTCCATCATTTAGGCTCTCTCAGTCACTCTCCGAAGGTCCCATTGGCTGCATATGATGCCTGCAATTTTATTTTAGGCTCTTAAGCTAGATGAAGATAAAGCCAGACAACATGAATGCTCCATATATGTCTCTGTACTTACTGTGTCTTTTGTTATTTTGAGGGCTTAAGGAAATTAACAGGGGCTCTAACATTACAGGCTGCTCAAATCCCAGAAGCCCTATTACAGATGTGTGTTTGCAAAAGCCATCAAACAGCAGTATGTAACAAATTGTTCTAAAGAAGAAAATCTTCAGTTAGCAGTTGAAAATTAGATAGTTTTTTCACCATTCTCTTATTGCAGTTTCTCATACCATCACTGGACATTTGAAATTCTATCTGGACACCCTTGTATACACAAGAACGATTTCTACCTTCTTTATTTTAACTCTGTACTTTGCGGTATACAGAGTTCATCTGGATCCCAGTGTGAATTTAGTGCCTCGCGCCTCTTTGTTAAGACTGCAGACGTAGCAGATGCAGCAGCAGGTGTTAAAAGTTTCAGACCATCTACCAGAATGTCACAGTTCTGAAATCCTTCTTCCTTTTTTCCTCAGTCATATTTTGCATTCATTGCATAGAGTGAGGACACGTACCTCTGGTCTTGGTTCCCTGTAAATACGCTTTATTTTCTTCTTCTTCAAAGATGCAGTAGGGAATATGCCACTTATTAAACATCTGGGCAAGGCCAACAGTTTCAGCAACTATCATTATGAGATGCAAGGTCAGAGGCTCTCACCTGCAGGAAAGTGGGTACACCATCCCCACTACAGCTTTATAAACCATGCCAAAAACTTTCTTCATTGTTCTGTCTTAACATTACCACGCACGGGTGGCATAACACAATGGAGCCAGCATGTGATTAAGAGGTACCATGTAACAAGCTTCCATAGATTTGGGGTGTTTTTAATGCCTAAATGCATTACAGAGTTCTTGTGCATTTATTTGTGCGCTTGTGCAGCAGCCCGCAGTGAGGATTTTGCTGGCTGTCCCCCACATTCTCAGAGACAGGCACGTGGCATCTTGGGCTGAAAATAAAAAGGAGAGCGTAGGAAAAAGTTACAAGGTCTTAAAATGTTAACAGTCTTCTGCTGCTGTTTTTCAGTATATGACAACTAAATATACTCATCTTGTTAGTACGGGCTTAGCAATGAATAACCTAGGCTGTTCTGGTTTTGCATAATATTGTTCTTCTAAATCTCCACTGCATTATACTTGTGTGCACACGTGCGCACACACTCTGCTACAAAATTTTCTGCTGCGATCCCCCCGGCTAAAAAGCATTACAGCCACTACTGGTACCAGCGGAGAAGGGAAGGAGGTACAGCGTATTTTTTAACAATGATGCTAAGCAAGCTAATAATTAGAATTTGCTATGGTCAGCTTCATTCCAGAACACTTTATGGAAGGCACATTAGAAGTCTGTCCTTCCTAAAAGATTTTCTCCTGTAAGACTCACATTCATGCAGAAGGCAGATGTGCATCTTTCAATAAACAAGTTGCCCTCACAACTAAATTTTAACAACCAGGAGAATGCAGCAGATGAACCCAGCTTCTAAAAACAGAAGAAATTTTCCCTGCGTCAAGGGTATCACGCACAAAACTACACGAACAGAACACCTGTTCTCTATAATCTGATAGTAGCCTAGGTTTTGTGCTGCACAAAGAGATCCTAAAACATGGGCAGATGTGTGGTTAAAGCTGTGCACAGGATGCTCCTCATCCTGTGCTACACTCTCTCCTCAGATGGAAGAATAAAACCTCACGCCTACCAGAGCCCCGTCTCACTGTCAGCACACATTTGGATAGCCTGAGACCCTATGGCTTGTTTTATGAGTACCAGCCTCGTATCAGTAAACCTGAGCCTTTGTCCTTGTGAAATCATGCCAAAAAGCTGCTCAGGCCAGGGACAGATGTCCTTTGTTCCAGAACAGATGCGGCCTTGCTTTGTGCCCTTTCTTTCATGGCCTCCTGGCTGGGGCTGCAGTGGCACCCTGACCCTTAAATTGCCATGTCTGACATCTGCCGTCGCGGCACAGGGGACATCCCTGCCTCGGATGCAGAGCAGCTGCATGAGCCGTAAGGGCACTGCTGCTGCACGACTGTGCGCTGTGTGTGTGTGTGTGCTCGCCTCCCTGTCTGCGTTTCATGACTGCGGGAGGTGACATGTCCATGATTGAGAGCGGTGACACCAGCGCTGAGGATGCAAAGCAGCAGGGCTGAGGATGCAAAGCAGCAGGACGTGGGGAAGCACTGGAGTCACTACAGCTGAGTCAGCAGCCCCAGCTACTCTCCCGCCTGTTTATCTTACAGCAGCCGGTGCGGCAAGCTTCCTGCTACACCACACTTGCTCGGTAAATTAGAAAAGTGTGTTAGAATGGTCTCAGCTCTCCCAAAGTAGAACAAAATATCTGATTTTGCCTGGCTATTTCTGCTCTGGTCTTTGCAAGCAGAACACCACTTGCATTTCATCCTTCACAAGACCTCCATGACATTCCTACAGAACTCATCGATGGAGGCAAGGATAAAGACATTTAATTCTTCTTCCCCATGAAGTTCTGCTTCTTTACCATCATTCGGAAGGAAATTCTCCATCGACAACTCTTTAAAAATCCCTATCCAACAGCAAGTATAGAATCACTATGGCTGTGTCTAACTTGACTTTAAGCATACTTGCAGGATGCTGAATCACCCAGATATTCTGTCTTTGTAGATTGTCTCCCAACCTTTTCATTTGTGCCAGCAATAAATAGTATAGCAGCTGAAAAATAAACCACTTCAAGGAGCTTAAAATTAATTTCTTACTTTTTGTTAAACTCTTTTTTCGGCCAGATCAATTCCTTGAACTACTCCACTGCCTGATAACAGAACTACCTGGGGTAGGAGCGAGCAGGGACTGATGGCCAGCTGGATTTGGACTCGCTTCAGCCATGGTGAAACTGTGTCTGACTTCGAGAAGGGAGGCTTCAACCAAGGCATGACTCATGCAATGACCTGGAAGGTTTAAAAAAGACGTATTGAGCGATAACAGCAAAGGCTGAGGCAGAAAAAAATGGTGCGTGAAGTAAGGTGGTGTACCTTCTGAACGGCCAGCCCCTCAGTGGAGCGTGTAATGCCTCTCTTTTTCACACACGCTGTTATATTGTTGCCTCATAGTTGAGGATTAAGCTACCTAATTTCTAATCACTGCCTGGTGTGGCAAGGACTTGATACATACATCTTCTGGATGGTGAAGCTATGAAGCTCATATCTATGAAGGTCAAATAGCGAAGTATCTTAAGACACTCAGAGGAAGAAAAGCTCCCTGTGAAACCTGAGACAGCTACAAGTGCTCATGGAACTGGAGGGGAGAAGATCTGAGTCTGCCTTGAAAGGGTGGGGAGAAAATATCACTATTTTCATAAAGTATCCCAATGTATTTTCAGTCATTGCAGGAATACGCTTGCAGTTGGAAACTGAAATGATTTGAAACTGTAGAGAAAAAAAAAATATCAAAGAGGCATCCCCTGTTGTCTCATGTTCTCCTCCTGAAGCACATATGGTAGTCATGGCTTTTGACGTTTGGTATCACATCTTTACTTTGCAGGGAAGTTTTCTGTAAATTGTGATACATAAGGGCAAGTGAAGACAATGTTCTCTGGCCCCTAGGGCATCTGAAATAACTTTTGTCTTGGAAAAAAAGAACCATTGAGTTGAAGTGCACAGGCTTCCTCAGAGGCCTCACTTTACAGAACAAACTCCTTGGACCCTCTTGCCTGAAATGGTGATGGCAGGCGTTTCAAAAATACTATCCCAACATTTTCTGTAATAATTTTTCTCACTGAATTCAGAAATAGTTCCAACTCCAGCACAGTTATTGTACAAAACTGCTTCTTTCTTCCAGCAGTTGAAGAGGAACATGTGTCCTATTATCAGCCTGGAAATTAGGGCCAGCAGATGAATGTCAAGGGTTATCCTGCAGTGAAACACTAAGCATCCCTCTCTTCTCAAGTATTGACACAGGCTTCATATCCCTCCCTCAGGACTAGCCATCTCCCAAAGATTATCTTTAATATACAACTTCTTTCAAGCAGACTATCTCCCCCGTTGTCGAGATGGCACAATAGAGCCTTCAAAGGAGAAGTGCAAATGAGGGCATTTGTATGTTCTCTCCTCACCCCTCCTACGTGGACAGCCAAGAGACCAACAGGGAATAGAGACTTAGCTCTTGGATTCAGTTGATACACTGCAATAAAATTGCAATCCAAATTGTAATAATATGACAGGAGAAGGATTCCTTGGGTATATTCATAGACTCCACAGGCATTTCCTCAGAGATATTCTTTGAAATTCAGGGCAAAGAGCTTCCTCCTCAGACAAAGGGTTTTCTATCTTTTCTAGATGACTTGTTGCAGAGGCCTTTCATTGGCTTACTACTTGGACTCTGGTTTTCAGACACGACCTTTTTCTTTGAGAAACCCTCAGAAAGCCTTTGGTCTTGACTGTCCATGGGAAAAACCTGTCAGTGCCAAGGAAGAGGAGCTGATGTTTATAATGTGCAACAATTGGGTGGCTCTCACCCAACAAGAAGTGAGGTCCAAGGGTCATATATGCCCTGCTCTGCTGCCTATTCTGAATGAATACTAAAGATCCCCGAAAGACAGCTGTTGCTATAGACTTGTGCTGCAGGTTCTTTGTTGCTGTTTCAAGGACTTTACATTAAAAATTATTTTTCTCGCCACAGTTTCCATCTGTTTTCCCTAGAGTTGGTGGATGGTCAATTAACCAGAGTTTGGGGAAATCAGCAGTTTTTTGTTTGCAGTCACTCATGCACATCTTTTTCTGCCTTCAGTCTGAGCTGATTTGCAAAGACAAACAACTAAAATAAACATAGCTATAACACTGCCTGGTTCAGAGTCAACTGAATATTCAGCTCTGGAAGCACTGTGTGATTTTTAGGTAAAAGCATAAATCAATCCACATTTCCTTTATGTTTGAAAGAGATCCATCACCAGATGGGCCTGCCTTGGAGCCAGGGCTGACAGAGTTAGACTGCGCTCACACTTCCTTTCCGGGACCAGCAGCAGCAATTTCAGTGGAAATACAGATTAAAAGATGAACCCTGAGCTGGAACCTCACAATTTAGTCTTTTGGGTTAACTCCAGTTCCTTGGCTTCTGCATTGACTGGTTGGGAGAAAACACCCTTCAAATAGCTCCTGGCTTATTTCTCTGACTTCCCTGCTCCTCAGCCCATGCTGTTCATCTTCAGCTCTGCCAACATAGCTCTTTTCACAGCCAAATCATAAAACCAATAAGGGGAAGAGTCCAGCTTAAAGAAAAGAGAATGGAAATTTGGGGGAGAGGAAGGGAATATGAAGTTATAACCAAATTGGTTCCCTGATCCCATTTAGGGTGGAATCCCACAAGGCACTGTGTTAGCCCAACCGAGTGGGGAGCCTGGAAAGGAGAAGGGGAAACAAGGGCAGGCAGAGATGGAGCAAGTCTCGCTGCCGAGCACAATGGCTTGTGAAACCCTGACCTGACCTGACAGGGACAGGAGCTCCGTAAGCCACTGCTGCTGCTGCTGCAGCACCCGTCTGATCGTGCCACACCACGCGGCAGCCTGAGATGCAGATTTAAATCCCCATGGGCCTTCAAAGAAGATAAAAAATCTGCAGCTTTGTGGGGGAAAAAAGCAGAGGGTATATTTCACTGCTCCTTGCCTTTTATGATTAGATACTCATGTAAAGCCCACTGAATTCATTTGAAAGACTGTTACTGAGTGCACTGTTTTAGATCAAGACTTCAGATCAAATAGTTTAAGGACTTTATCAATTTTTCCACGGGCTACAAAGCACTGAGAAGGAAGCCTGGGAAAAGATACAAAAAGGAGAAAGAAATGCAAAGAGACAGAAACAGCTGTACACCATTGAAACAGGATGTTACTACGAGATGTAGTTTATAATAATTAGTTGATCAACATGCTAGGCAAGGGATTTTTTTTCCATTTTGAACCAGTAGATGCACAGATGGGGTCTATAACAGGACTGGCATGTGTCTGGATTTTTTTTTTTTAAGGCTGCATAATTTTACAACCACTACTAACACTCACGTGTGTTGATATAATGGTAAGAGTACTCAAAACTTCTGAGAATTAACATTGTCAAACTGGCTTCCTGCCCATCAGGTGACATTGAAATTGCAATAGTCCTTGTCTGGAGCAGCAGCAATGGCTACAGCCAGATTGTGCAGATCCACAAACTGCTCCTAAGCAGTAGTAGCAACATGATCAGAAGTCATTTAAGAAATGTAATTTTCCCCATGTTTTCAGCCAGAGGCACAGTGACAGCTACCTTGATGAGATCAAGCAATAGATCTGCTTTTGAAGCAGAGTTGGAAATTAGCTCTTCCAACTCCTGCTCCAGTGCTTTTGCCATATATGGTATGATTTCCACAGGAAAGAGAGCATCAGCACACACTATCCATTTAGGCCACATTGACAAACCATGTCCAAGAGCATTTCCAAGCGCTCCAACATGCTCCTCTCCATCAGCTAACTACCTGAACATCCTCTCTGTCACAAATTTACTACTTCCAGCCACACTCTCCTCAATCCATCACCAGACATGGTTTGGCAATTAGAATCGTCTAGGGACCTTTCCCAAGAGGTGGTTCACCTGTGACAAACCTATTCTGGAGGTGATGATAGCCCCCCTAGCCCAGAGGTGGGCTGTCCCACATATGTGGCCAACCGCTTGTGTTGTTTGTGGCCATAGCCGTAGAAGCCACTTCACAAATGCACCTTTTGATTGACAATTCAGGGGTTTAATAAGCGGTAAGTTACCTTCCTAAGGTAAGTTTGAGGAGGGATCATTACTCCTTCCTCATGCACCTTTATCAGTGAGAAGTGAAGAAAATTAATCAAATTACACCATTGGTAATAAAAAGCCTCAAAAAAAGAAATGTACGTCAGGAAATGTGTATTCTGCCTCTCTCCAAGGACAGTGTAAGGAGTACGTTTTGTTCCAGGATTTCCACAAGGAAGCAATTAACTCTTGGAGATTAGCAAATAAATGTGAGTCAAGATTTTAAAATTTGGATTTGTTAGAAAAGATCAGCACTAGGGAAACTCACACAGACATGCTTTCAAAATTCCTCTAGTGCTATCAGTTCAGCTGAATGCCCCCAGTTCACGTGAAATGCAGGGGCTCCTCTAAGCAACTCAGCACCTTTGAAATACCTATTTAGAAGTCCAGCAATGGCAAGAAAAGCCTTGCCTTAAGCTACGTATCTATCAGAGACCCATACATAAAACATTACACGAAAAGAAGCTATTTCAGCATTTGGTCACTCCTAAGACTGGTCCAGACTATTCTGCAACAATATTGGAGGGTGTGCCCTGATCCCAGTTGTGATTTATGTCACTGCAGTCGTATTTGTCAGTGTTTTAAAAGAAAGGCCCATATAATGCTAATCTGATCAAACCACAAACCCAGCGCTTAAGCAATAAAACTGCAGAGTTTTATTGGTCTTTATTACTGCACAAGTCTTAAAATGTCTGACATGTAATATGACATCTAAAAGACTGTTGATGCCTGCTTTTAAAAGCGTAGCTATCCCAGGCAGGAAATGAATAGTGTAAAAATGTAGTAATAACTGAAGTAACCATAATCCAACTAAACTAGTAATCAAGAGCCTCTCTGAAGAGCTTCCTATTTTGGATGGGTTCTGCTGATCCCTTTAATTTCTTTGATTCTATGAGCAACATCAGTGAATCCCTTAGAGCTGAGGCCAGTACAGGCAGCCACTGCATGGCACCACACCAACATGAGCCTTACTGCTCCAAAATGAGTTGCAAATTCTGGGACATCAGGTGAACAAAACCTACCACCATCAAAAAACAAAACTACATAATTCAAGCTCCAAAGCAGCCAGCATGAAGAAAGCAGTGCTGTGCCAGCAGAACTATAGATTTTTTCCAGTATGCTTGTCATTCAGATTACTGCCTCCTCAACTGCTAGTAGCTGAATTCCCATCTCACGAAAGCTTTTTGGAGGAAAATCCCTCAGAGATAGTCTACTTTCCCATTTTTTTCTTCACTTCTTTAGCTCTGTGGAAGGCCCACCCACAGTTTTGGCTCCCTCTTGCAGCTCTCTATTCTGTTTAAGTTCTTTTCTTGCTCAGTTATTTGCAGCTTCCAATTAGAGCAAAATGTCTGCAGGGATCTTATTAATTTAAAAAAAAAAAAAGAAAGAAAAATCTTCATCTCAGTGCTGAAACCACATTTGGAAAGCTACAAATATTTCAAAATACATTCCATCTTTTTTTTCCTTTGGTTGTTTTTTTGTTCTCTGTCCCAGCTGCCTCCAAAATTACTACTTACGATGGATAAACACAAGAAATATACCATCACCTATAGCAGCAATTCTCAGTTTGAGATTTGTGAACCACCAGATATCCATGATGCTTTCCCTGAAGAGATGCCAGAGTAGTCCTCGGAGGGAAATGGTTGCAGACGCGCTGAAGTTGTTGCAGCACAAACCATAAGGGCTGCATAACCACCTTTCTGGCATTATAAAATGCTTTTCTATAGAGCGGGAATTTTCACTTCAGTAACAAGGCACTGTGGTAACTCATGAAAACACCTCCATAGCTCCATGACAGCATATAACCAGAAATAACACTTGGATTCTAGGCTACCTTCTTCAGGTTCTGCTTGCAACTTAAACTATGTAAGCCTTCAGCTCTTTTTTGTAACACGTTTCCTGGCTCCAATCCCCTGTCTGGTAGTGGTACGTGCATTAATTGATGTCTCATTATAATACTGTTACCTCAAATCTACTTATGGCACAGTTGTCTTGTAGCCCTGCAAAACAGTCTTCATTGCGCTCCCATTTTATTTCGCTTAATGCAATTATAAAACAGCATATACATCTGTTAGATATTACTATTAGTGAAGTAATAAATACCCTGTAGCACAAGCAATAAAATTTTTTATATAGAGCATATTTCTCTTTTGACATGTTAATATATTGACTCATGAAAAACAGAAGCAATGCCCTCATTATTTCTCTAGTCCAACTTGAAGGATGCTCTGGACAGTTCCTTCCAGGAAGAAAGGATGCTGAATATTTGATATATATGATTAGTGAAGTCTGCAGTGAACTCTTCTAGCATTCTGCATTGTTAAAAATCATTGAACCTTACAGAGGAACGTTACAGGGGCTTTAAGAGTTGTCGTGCATTTAAGATAGTTTCACAAAGCCATGAAGTTTCTTGAAGGAAAAAGGTAACTGTTAAGGAACTTTAAACAAAACATAGGTAAAAGTCACCATCCAAAACAAAAAAGGTCATGAGAAGCTGCTCAGGGGGTTGAATTCTGTGCCTGAGGGGGATTCCCTGGGTACTACTTTATGTTTGTTAGAGAAAACAGAAACACCTCTGGATTCACCTCTCATTCTCAGCATTAAAATTTCAAATTACTACAATAATCTTGGTTTTTCTATAGCTCAGTCCCTCAGCAAATCTGCTGGCTGCTAAAAACAATGCATAAATGGACCCAAAAGGCAATGAGCTCTAGAGGCATCACCTCCACGACGCCTGAGATGCAGGCTCTTTCCATCCACACCCTAAAAGAATAAGAGCGGACAGTGCTCGTAAATGGGATTTTGGCTTGGGCTTTCCTCCAGTCTGAAAGGGTCAGGCAAAAAGAAATCAGTGCTCACATCAGCACAAGTGAGAAAGCTGGGATCATAACTCAGTATTAACAAAAGCACTAGGGTTACCCTTTCCCCCATCCCAGCACTGCCCTGTTCAGCCGGTGCCAGCTGCCTTTCCCCAGCATGCAGCAGCTCAGGGTCCCTCTCGCTGGCACATCCCAGCTCAGCCGTCGCTCCGGCAGATTGTGAAATTCACCCTCTTACAGCAACCTAGGGGATGTGACTGCACCCCAAGCTCTGCCAGCTCAAAAGCGGTTGGCGGTTTTGCTGCAGGGCACGGCGAGGGAGGCAGCAGAGCACAGAAGGGAAAATTCCAGCTGTGGTTGTGTTTCCCCTTCCCTCCCTTCCCGCCCCACAATAGCTTCACTGTCAGAAACAACAACACGCTGCGTGATCGCACTCGTGCTGCTCCCCAAGTGCAGTTCCTGCCGATTTCAGCCCCTCGTTGTAGAGAACCTTTTCTTAGGCACATTTAACCAGCTCCAAGCCCCTATGCCTGTCTAAAAAACCAATATCAATTATTAATACATGATAATACATAATTAATAGCAATACTCAGAAGCAGTTCTGCTGGCTACTAGCTAATCGAGCTTTACACTGAAGCATGCTAGAAGATTAATTTTAACATCATCCTATCATTTAAGGGATATTTCATCATATATTTTTAGAGTAACCAAAAGGCAATGAGTCTGGTTGCAGCAGAGTAACTAAAGAGTTAGTTATTTCTAGAGTAACCAAAAGGCAACGATTCACGGAGTCTGGTACTGGCCAGGTGTATTCATGATAAAAAGCATAAATATATTTATTAGCCAATGACACAGAATATTGTATGAATTATACAACATGGTCAGAGACAGACTTTCTCAGGGCTATAAATGGCCCAAGTGAGGGCTGAGTAATGTTAATGGGACAGCAGTACACACATACACAAACTGCCGTTCACCTGCGGGTCTAGAATAACTGTCCAACTGCTCTCTCTGTTCCCTCAGAGTGCCTTCCCAATGCATGCCATTACAGCCAGTAGCACCAGTAGCGCCATCCCCATTGTGTAGAGGAAGATGAGGCACAGGCAGGTAGAGCAGCTGGCCGGCAGCTCACCCGCAGAAGCCAAGAACAGCAGCCAAGTCCCTCAAGCTCTGCAGCCACGTCCTATCGAGTCAGCCACATGCGAGGGAGCACCTCGCCAAAACAGGGGGAACGTTGCCTTGGTAGGGCTTCTTACACAAGTATGGCGGGAAGAGACTTTGGGTCCCGATCCTCTCTGCTCAGGACCTTTCTCAAGCACTGCGCTCATTTCAGAAGAATTTACTGAAAGGATTTGTAATTCATTATCGGCCTTCGCGGCTTTCAGCATTAACTACTGCATTTCTCAAAACCTCAAAATAAATTGAATGCAGATGAGCAAGACCAGAGCCACCGATAATGAAAGAGCCCAGCAGCAGACGAAAAGAGAGTTAAATAGAAAAGCGCTGTTCAGAGACATTCAAATCAAGTCAGTGCCCACTACAGAGTGACAGCAATGGCCTTCTTTGGGGGGTAGGAACTGTGCTCGGGGTGGCAGTTCACAGAGAAGCAGTTTTTTTTTGTTAATTCGATTTTGTTTGGAGACTTTTAGTTTGACATCACATAATTTTCTGGAAGAAAGTCCCTTTTCAAAGGTTGTGCGTATCAAAGCAGCCATTTAATCACTATAGTTTGCTTAATACATGTATTCCCCAATATCAAAGTGTAAGTAAGGGTCTGTTCCTACACTTAGCAGAAAAAAACAGCAAAGGCACACGAGAAATGCTGGTGAGGGCACTATGCTGCATAAAACAGCAGTGATTCAGGCCTGGCTGATAGGTTTGCTTGGATTTTAACCCTCTTTTGTCCTTCTGCTCCTCTCCCAGGCTAGGACAGGGAAATATTTCGGCAGCACCACTATGCACCACTAGCCTGCCCATACTGTTCCACTCTTCTTGACTACTAGCTTTTTCTTAGAAAGGAAGGGATTTTTAGAGCATCACAAAAAATTCATCTGGGGCTTTTTACAGAACATGTTGTAGCCAAATTCTGACTCCTGCATAGCGATAGATGTACAACAACTTGTTTTGAAGTCAACTCTTGAATTTTTCAAAGCAGAAAAAGCATTTCCCTCTCCTGCTGAGAGTAAGGCTACATATTGCTGATCACAGTGACTTCTCACAGTGATCACTTCCAGAGGCAATAAAATAAACGGCATTCCAGCATTTGCTGACCATAAGGCTTTAACAGCTTCAGCCATAAGCAAGCAGCATATTTTCTTTTCTGTCATAGATGCGTGAATTTCAGTTGTAAACTCTTAGTGAGTACTTATTCATGTACCTTTTCCTGTTACACTTCTCAAATGCTTTGAGCAGAAGACTTACTTCTGTACTTCTACAGATGATCCAAATTGCTTTAGAGTTCTCAACACACTTGTCACCTTTAAAGCCTCATTTAACCATCCAGGCTCTTCCTATACATCAAGATGCATTTGGATCCTGAGGCAGACACTATAAATTTTTGGAGATCCATTTCCACTAGAGTCAGACATGACAGAAAACATTCTGCACTGGAATTAAGCTTATGAAGTTTCCTTGACTTCAGCCTGAGCAGCCTGCAATAGCTCAGAGACATCTAAATGGTGCTGTTTTTTAGATTTCTGCACTGACAAACTTTTGCAAAAATCTTGCCTCCTTTCCATCTTTCATTTTCCTTCTTGGAATAAATTGGCCAACTCATGGCTGCCTTCTGATGTGCCATATTAAAGGGAAGGAGTACTAGTACAGAGCTCCTTTCCGCATTCGGCAAAAAGAATCAGTGCGTATGTCATATTTTTCTTGGAGTTTCTTTACCTTACAAAACACGCCTATTATTTTGCACACACACAACAGCCGTCCCAGACTTCTACTACTAATGACAGTGATCTGACCTGTGATCTTTAGTCCAGTTACCTCTGAACTTACATAGCCTAATCATCACCCTCCCTTTCCCCTGATAACAGACACAACTAACATAGCTGCACTCATGCTTCTAGCTGCACCTTGCAAACCTGGGCTCCACGTCTGGCAGGAGCTTGTTCCCAGCAATGGCATGAGGCTCCAATGCAAAAGATACTTCAGAGGTCCCAGACGCACACACCACCCGAGCCCTGGAGAATATCTGGGGTTATGGTGGGTGGAATTTCAGTTTCTCCTTTTGCCACGTTGTAAAGCCATCGTCTACTCTGAAACGTACGGTACTTGCCAACTGCTTTTGCCAGGGGTTAAATAGCTTTTATTCACAACACCACAAAGACTTCTCTGTGCAACAGTGCCATAAATGTCTAGGAATTCTGCTTGGCTTCATTTATATCTCTCTGTATGTCATGCGTACTATATTTTCATACATTAAGGATTACTATAGAATTTATCATTGGCCATAATGGTTTCCAGGAGAATCGCTGGCTCAGCTTTAAGAGTGAATAGCTTCATCTTTAGTTTAGCACTTCTGTCAGGCTAGGATCAAATCCAGACACTTTCAATTTTTCTTTTAGTGGATCATCTACACTTAATCTTAGCCTCTGACAAACAGGATTAAGAAAACTCTCTATTTTTGTTCAAGGTCCCAAACCCATATATAAACACTGTAATTTACTACATAATGGCAGCTCTTTCAAGGCATAAGTATAAGTAGCAATAACAATCGTGCCTTTTTTGAGAAGTTCTTGTTTCCGGAGATAAAAAACACACAGCTGAAGTGGGGTGTGCGCAACCTTCACATGCCTGATCTCCACAACACATTGAAAATCCTGCTGCAGAACAGGAGGATCAACAGGCCCTTCTCATCTGAAAAATTGAATGAGATTGTGAGCAGCAACAATTTCTCACCTGATCCCTCCCACAAATGAGGTTTGCTAAATTGCCTTGGAGATTTCAGAGGGCAAATTCACCCACTGAATTGCAGGAGTTACGGCAGGGCTCAGTCTGGTTTCAGTACAGTAAACGGCTTTTGAGTACTGCTGAGGTTATGGTGTGCGCAGAGGTAATGAGATGAAATCACAGATTAGGGAAGGCCTCATTTGCTAAGGTATTTTAACAACAACAGAATATTCCTAGGAGTCTAGTACATTTTATTAGTTTAGCCGGTGAAAAAAACCCCAAAGCCGAACCAAACAAAAAAATCCAAATTATTTTCCATGGAGACTTTATAAACAAGGCAAGGAAGGGGTTTCTGAAGTAAAACGGTTCAGTTTTAATTTAACAAACAAAAAGATTTTCTGCTGTAAGGACTTTCGAATGTAACATTTTCATTTTTAGTGAAAAATCCCTTTTTTGGCCAAGATTAAAATTCCAACTAAAAGAGGCAGGGGAAAAAGGATTTTGAACAATTTCTGCAAATATTCCGGGGAAGCTTTGCCTTCTGGTACAGCCATGGCAGGCTAGAAGACAGCATACACTGGAAGTTTTAAAAAGCATACATTTAAATTTCACTGTTCTTACTTCCTTTACTGCTGAGCTTGCAGAAACAGAGACCGAGGGGAGGAAAGACTCCTGTGAAGCACGTCTGTGCTCTTCGCAAGCCGGCTTAGTCCACATCTCCCCACTTGGTCCCTGACACAGACTGCAGCAGCTCCAGAAAGATTCTCAGTCCTGGCACTGTGGTGGTTTTTCCTCCACGCTGAAATAACAACAATTTGTGTAAATCATTTTTTCTCTATTCCCCCACTGTTCCTGCAAAGAGCTGCAAACAGAACCTGTTTATCCAAGCACTGTGTTGGAAGGTGAACACAGACCTAAAGGAAAGGGGGGAGGGAAAGGGCAATATTTTTTTGATTGTTTGAAAGGCTGGGTGAACTCTGAGATATAGAACGTACTCGTTATAATGATTTCTTTAGTATGTGAGATTTTATCCTAAGAAACTTTAAATAAATGAAGAGCTTTACACAGGGATAATAAGCCTCTGAATAATATTCCAGCAGGGATACTTCAGTGAGCCACACAGAAATGAGCATAATAAGAGTTAAATTGCTCTTGCTCCAACAGCAGATTTTTCTTAAAATAAATGCAATGAAAGCACTGTCCCCTGGGTACCGTTTGGTACTCTGGAGCCAAAATCCTCTCTTATTTACACATAAATCTAGGGGCCTTATTCACAAGGTACCAGTTGCCTTGACTCATTTCCCAAGACATGCTCTCTCCATCACCCCAGGTACAACCCAACATCTGCAGTCAGGCTGTGGATCTCAGTGGGCATATTCCAGAGATATATCAGGATAACCACGTAGAGAGCTTAATTCTCATACTTATGGCTAATGAAAGCCCGATGTTGCAGAAGTTTATGTACCAGCAGAGGCCGGCAGTATCTGAACACGGGTAGCTTAAATTACCATCTACAACAGTGTTCAGACTCCTTTTACAGCAATAAGGAAAAAAAAAAGTCATTTGAATCTGACTCAAGAAAGGCAAGGTTATTACTCATGTCCCAAGGAGATACGGTGTGCATGATGAACTGAAAATGCTATTAGAGAAGAACAGATTCCTGTTATGATAGGACAAGTAAGCGCTGGTTTCGCTGGTACACTGTTAATTACACATTCACTCTTTCACATAATGAAAAAAAGTCTCATGTAGTGTCTACAAAAGGGGCTTGCACATTTGCATATAATGAAACCAGCAATGACAAATGTCAGCAGTACCATACACTGATGCCATGAATAATGCATAACACAGAAATGTGGAGCTAAAAGTAGAAAAATAATCAAAACCATTGATCTTCCCCTACCTCCGCCCCCTCCCCCCCAGTCTCTCTCTATAGGCAGATAAAGTCTAATTTTCTGAGCACTTCAAATCCAAATGGTTTCAAGGATTCCATTTCAGACAGAGGAAACTGATGAAAGGTCATGGCAGATTTCATTTTTAGAGCATCAGTTCAGGGCTGGTCAGTCAAGCATTATCTGTTGGTTCATGTATCTGCCTGCGGCACTACCTGGGACGTTATTTGGCCATCCTCAGCAGGAGCCAGGATTTACCTGGTTACTTCCCACCAGGAGCAGTGTCCTCATAAAAATGGTGGGGCTGATGAGAGGAAATGTCACCACTCCCTGGCTGCATTTACATTGGTTTCTAAGATTTTTCCATGTCAGCTGGAAGCCTCCTGAAAGGCTGGTTCAAAGCAATAACTGAGGATGGAGAAACAAATCCCACCTTCTGCTCATATTTATCCACGCTATATCCTCCAATAATACCAGATGAGTTACTGAGCTGTGCTTTCTGACAGCCTGGCTGGGCAGATGGTACCCAAAAACTGCCAGGTCAGAAGTTAATGTTTCCCCATTGGCTATAGGAAGCAGTGTAATTGCCTGAGATGAGAGTTTGCTTTGACAATCATTTGATTAGATAAGCAGATGCCCACTGACTTCAGAAGGCATCAGCACATGCTCCTACAGAGGAGTCAGCACAACCCTGCCCCATGGGGGAGAAAGAGAAACACCCCACGGGGCAGGGGGACACTGAGGAAAACTGGGGGAGAGAGGCATTGCCGGTCTGCAAGGATGTCTGGGAAGAGACTTCAGGTTGAGCAGTTCAGTACAATTCTTTCCTCTGTTGCAACCAGTATTTAAACTGGAATTTGAACAAAATCTGACCTGAACGAGGCAACACTGGTCTAATTCTCCACTGATAACACTTCGCACTATCGCACAAACAAGGAAGGTCACCCCCGCTCCACAGCCGTCTCCAGACTAGAATAGGAGGGAAGTATCATTTTGTTCACAGTCCAAGCATATTCGCTTCATGGGAAGCTGTAAACTTTTTATTCAGCATCATCTTACACTGCTGGTTATCTCTATCACCTATGTTCTCCACTACACAGTTTTTTAATATATGTGCAAGCATGTATATATTATGTAGCTTTTAATTACTGGTTCACACTCCTACGCAGAACCTGTCTCTTCCTACACAGAAATCCACATTAAGAGTCCCAACGGGATTTTTAATCATGTTTCCACTGCACTATACACACACTATGATAGACTGCTTAATCATTTGATCATGCGCTGTTTAATCCATAAGAACCCGGTCTTGTTCCCTACACAGAAAAGATGTTGTCTGGAAATGCAGTAACATTTTAAAACAATTTAATTTCTTTGTGCTTCTGGGTGTCACATTGACACCTATCTTGCAGAAACCATTTGCTGCACAGATCTGTGTAATTTTGTCCCACCTGAACACTTCTTTCTACAGAATTAAAGTGATGGGTTTAAGTGAAAAAGACTGAACTATAACACACATAGCAAAGGGAGCAAAAATATTTTTTTTTTTAAACAAGGAAAGTAGGGAAGCCCAGGAAAGAGGGCAGATTATTTTTAATACATATGAAACAGAGTATTGGGTCTAGAAAACCAAATCTCTTTGCTCAATGCAGATAAACAGGGAGGCAGGGTCATTGGCAGCATGAGACAGCACATTCGCTCCAGGAAGCTTGCTTATTTCCACAATCATCATCACAGACAACATTAACAAGAGCCTTTATATATTAAAATGTAACATTCTTATGCATGCATGTGCAAACACAATGGAGTACTGAGAGATTTTCTATTCAATGGGCATTGCCATACTATTTATGTACGCATGCTTGGGCAAAGCTAATGAAATGCAGAGACAACTTGGTTTATTGTATGACCAATAACAGTATATGCGAAAGAAACAGCTTTTTAAGAGACTGTTAATTCAGTCTCTGAGAACTTGTTTCTTCCTGGCACCAAAAGACATACCAGCTACCTAGAGAGAACAGTCCAGTAAAAAATTCAAGCCTATGCTGAATTTCAGGTTTATGCCAGCATGCTGCAATGTGCTCTACCCCAAACCAGGACATCCAGTTACAACCACAAACTAAAAATTCAGATGGTACTTAAGTATGTTTTCTTTAATGAGGACCCTGGTTTCTGTCAAACATATTTCCATTGTCTCTTGCTGAAGTCAAATATCAGTATAAAAATGCTACAAAGGTTTTCCTTTTCTCTTTTATTTTTTTTTCCCCCCTGGAGAAGAAAATCAAACACTTTTTTTTTCTTCTTGAAAAACTCTTAAACTTCCAGAGAGAATGAAAAAAAGCTGTTGATGTACCAAGAACAAGTGGTACAAGTATAAGCCAAAGAAGGAAATGCTGGATTGGACTATCTGAAGAGCGTGAGATGATGCTTAGCAACCAGCTGAGGACTTGCATCCTCCCAGATGCCAAAACAAACTCACCCAGAACAGAATATTCATTTCCCACATTTCAGCAAATAACACTTTTGCCAGTCTTAGTTTTCAAACGTAAACTCTAAATTCCCTCCCCATTGCATATTTTTAAACAAATAAGTAATAGCAAAGAGCAAAAACATTGCTAAAAAATCTGCATTAAGCCTGGAGAACATGTAATTTAATATACACTGAATACCAGTAAGGATCTGGAGTAATTCGATCTTTTAGCATAGTTCTATCATTCTGCTCTGCAGTAATTAAGTATTGTGCATATGTCTGCAAGGCAGAAAGAGCTCTGAAGAGAAGCTGAGGATTCATATATTTCGAGGACATGCTCATCACTTCAGAGGTTGGGATTTAATACTGTGTGACTCAGTTTTGACCACTAAGTTGTAAACCAACTTTCTAGAAAACGCATTACTTGCGATGGGGTCCCCAAACGGTGCTATGTGTAGTACTGAAGGCATACAGGGCCCTTCAAAGTGGCCAACGGTCTGAAAGTAGAGGCACCATCGCCATTTTGCTACCACTGATGATGTATTTACACTTTTACCTCACTTGGAAGCTGCTTGCTGTTTACTCTGGAATTGTTTCTTATCCAGACTAGGTTGTTACAGGTTCAGTCCAAATAAGCAAAAAGGGACTGACCAGAAATTAAACCCAAAATACTCAAAACTACCATACATTGCACCTCCTTGCAACTGCCCTCACGACATCAACGTGGGCAGGGAACTAAGCTGAGAGAGAACAGGAGCAAAGCTGCAGCAGTTCCTCATCTCTTGGGGTCTCTCCAGGCTTTGCTATGTGGAGAGGCAGGTGTGTCTCGCTCCCAAAAGCTTTGGGTTAGAAAGCCTGAGCTTGAAACCGAACTACTTTAAATCCCACTGTTCCAGGGTGATAATTCATACTGCATTTTAGGTCAGGAAGTCAACTGGTTGCTGCATGCTACTTAAAATTTCTTTTTAAGATCAGGAGAAGAGTCAGCGAAGTGCTATTCATACAACCTTCCATTCTCATTAACCAAAAGTGAGAGCTGGGAAAACCAAAGACATTCAAGTCCAGATTGCTGTTGCCCTATGCTGCAGAGTCTTCTCCTGCACTGTTTTGCCTTGGTAGAACGTTGCCTGCTTACATGATGATAGATGCAGGTCAGCAAGGTCTCAGAGTTGCATCTACCCTGGCCTTCTAAGTCCATCGCCATACTTACCCCAGTGCACCAGCAGCAGAACAAATGCCTCACATATACATGGCGTGAAAATTGGTCTACTCTGACACAGCCTATCCTGCCGCCATGAATGGAGTGCTGCTGATGGAGTTGAAGCTTGGCATCCTGCTTTACTGACTTTGTGGGCAGAGTTTGGAAGCAGCGCTGCTAGAGTGGCCAGGAACACCCAGGGAATACAGTTTTGCTAATGCAAACTTACAAAAGCTAACAAGAACCCCCAAGATACGCCTTCCATTTGGCCTGCACAGCCACAGTGGATGCTCTCAAACTACTGCAGCTGGTTAGGTGAGTTATGATGCACAAGGAATAGCCCTCCAAGGAGAAACACAGAAGAGCAATTATAACAAAGTTACTAAACATTATGAATGAACCATGAGGGGCCTTTCAGAGAGGTGGCTGTATCGTGTCTGCCTCTGGCTTGCATTATCCATTTCTCAGGCTAATAAGAACGACAGAGTCCCTCCAACCAGAGTAATTCAGGAGCACATAATACCTCTTAAGAGAACAGGCACTTCCAAACGCTGCAAGAATAGCTCAAATATCTGGAAAAATCTTGAAAGCGAGTAAACTGGAGTGGCCTCCTGAACTTTCTTTAGGGGTGCCTTCCATTTCCAGGTGAGCTGGTCAGGTTTTTTCATCACGTCAGACCAGCACAAGCTTTGGCAGTTCTTTTTAAAAAAGCTTTTCCTGCTAGTTTTAAATCCTGTATCTTCTTTTGCTTGATGCAGTAAAAATTTCTTATCCTCACATAAAACTCCCCTGTCAGTTCCAGGTAGCTAGTTATTCCTGCTCTGTACTTCACATTTTCAGAGTGAACGTGGTTTTAAGTCCCTCCATCAGTAAGAAGGGAGGGAGTAAATTTGGTGATAAAAGGACTTATGAGGCTGCCATCTGGAAATCAGATTTTAGAGACTTCAACAGTAAAGAAAGAGATCTGCAACTCGTACAGTTATTTGAATTAATAAAACTCACTTGGATATCAAAACACCCCTCTCCTTTGGAAGGTTAAGTTCCCAAGCTCACTCCTCCACAAATCAGCGCTATCTGGAGGCAAGGGGCTGGTTGGATGGCTTTTCATGCCAGGAAGGAAACAAATTCAACATTTTACATTTAGACATTTTCTGTTGTTTATGAGTAAACTGTGAATTAAAGCCATATTTGTGCTGCAGGTCAAATCACATAATAGCTATCAAAACTACACTCTTTTCTCCAGGGCTTACTAAATGTAGCATGACAACCACATTGACCCACTGGTAAGATTCAGGTGCAAGTCTGGAGTTTTCAAATGCAAAAACCCTTTCCTCAATAAGCGTGTGGAGTTACAACATTTTCTACAAAGCCCATCTGACATAATTAGAATTTGGGGGTTTTTTTGTTTGTTTTTTTTTTTTGTTTGTTTGGTTTTTTTAAAGTGTAAAGATCTCCCTCACTCTCTTGAAATCTGCTTGTTCATCTCCCATGATGAGCATGCAAAACAGTTCAGTGGTGCCAACCTGATCAGCAACACAACAGATACCAAACAATTTCAAAATCACTTTCCACTGGCTCTCACAAGAGACATTGTTAACAGCAAATAGAAAACTTGAAGGGTAAAACCAGAATTCATCCCCCCAAAAGGCCATCTCCTTAAGAGATGCACGGTAGAAATTCTGTAGAAGATTCTTTTTAAAACATAGCAGAGATGACAGTTTTGGATCAGTGAGAGGGGCTCATAATCTTGCTACTACTTACCCTGAGTGTTATTAGCTGGTGTGCTTTCCTATGAAACATTTGGCCATGCAGGGGATGATCTGTGGCAGTCCACCTGGAAAAAGTTCACTTTTCTTGTCTGCTTGTCCTGGATAATATTGGAGAATGCTCACCACGTCGCTGGATCAGGCCTTCGGATCATTTACTGTATGACACTAAAACTAACGGCTGAGCCTCATTTTCCATCCTTTTGCATTAAAAAGGGGTTTAAGTGTCCCAGATGCATTGCAGAGCAACAGAGCCTCAAGGTTCTGCATTTGCCTACCAGAACCAGCTGTTCCACCACAGCTCTTCCCAGCAGTGTTGACTGCAGCAGTTTTCCTGGTGGTACTTTGCTTCACTAGTTCTCAGCTTCATTTCAGATCACACAAACAGAAACTTCTTTCTCTTGCGCTTTGGCTCTAAGAGTTTTTTTTCCTTCTTTTCTGGTATTTTTCTCTGCCGTATCTTAATTTGGCAACATATTCAGCTGCCTTAAGAGGTCAGTGCGAAGGGGCAGAATTAATAAAATTAGCTTATGCAATAAGAGATATTTAAAAGGTTGCTTTATTACATGTTTCTGCAGAAGCCTGTTTCAAATTCTACTAGTAAATGACTACAGTCATCAGATACATGCCCTAGCTGAATAGTAAGAATCATTACGACCTATCTAATAAGAATTTACGCTGCTTTGACTGGAATGTAACAAATCCCAGACACATGGAGGCCATACTTGGAGGGAAGGGTTGTGAATCCTTCCAGGCGCATATAAGCCAGAGATTAATGCAAGAGCTAGTGTATACATAAGAACAAATTTGTCCCATTTCCCCCATTCTGCCATTGGTATCAGTGCCTAGATTGTCCAAAATCGCAACAAACTACAGAGCACAAGAGTTACGACTCTCTAAGAATCTCTGTGCCGGAAGCATTACTGAAAATCACATTGCTAAAATAAAGTAAATAGCTAGAAAAAGTTAGATATTTTTTTTTTTCCCCTCTGAGGAAGCAGTTTGCTTATTTATTATTATCCCTGTTTATTATTCATTTCCAGAACCCCATTTATTTTTAATTAGGCAAAAGATCACCAGTGCTTTTTCCAGACCAGGAGAAAGGCTCCATAAATAAGGGTTCACGGATGGGCTCCAAAAACACTGGGAGTTAGGTTGCAGGGTAAACATCTATATTCATATGAGATGCAGTATTGCTTCTCCTTCATCGCTCAAAACCAAACGCTGTGTTATGCTTTTAAATCCCTGGAAAACACTTCTGCTTCCCTTGGTATTATATATCATGTATTTTGGTAACTCTTGACAACAATCACCACAAAAAAAAAAAAGAAACCGACTGGCTTATGTATAAACCACCAATTTTCCTTCCATGTTGTGCTTGCAAGGGGTGACTGCAGTTCCTCCTTCACAAGTGCCATGACACACAGGCTGGATTTGGTAGCTTTAACCTGTCTTTCACAGTTTGCTGAGAAACTCAGATCCCCCATTTGCCTAAAGCCCTGCTAATTATTAACCGCTGTGATAAAGAAGGCAGGTCTTAAATGGTATGTATCTGAGCTATACTAATAGGACCTTTTCCTGGAGTAACTATTTCAGCCTATGCAGCCAGCAGAGCATCCCTACTGTGGATGTAACTTAATAGCAGCAGAACCACTGTATTTGGCAACCCTTCTGAAAGTCACCCTATAACTATATTGGTGTAACTGCATTTGTATTAGGAGATTTTCCTAGCCTGGCTCCACCAGCTACAGATCACACCTTTTCACATCCCTTGGCTGACACCGCTGTGCCAACAGAAGTCTGCAACAGATCTCCCTGCTGCGTGGCTCTCCAAAGGGATTTTGTCCACGTCAAGCCGCACAGCTATATTTACAGCACATAAAGGGATTTATAAATTACCATCCTAACCTGACACCAGCCCTTATTGGAGAGGGAATTGCGATTCTGTAGAAGATGCCTAGACGCTCCAGTGGAGATCATCAGTCTCTTCACTTACACCAGTGCAGAAAGAGTGCAAGCCCACTAATTTCTTCGGATATGACCCAAATTTACACCAGTGCAAGAGCAGAAGACAATTTGGCTTTAAATCCAATGCTACTGCAGTCTTTGGTGCTAGTGACTTTGAATTCTGAATTACTTGCCATCAAAGTGATCGGGGTGGGTGGTTTGCAGCTGGACCTAAGTTACATCTTAGATGTAACTAAGATGTGTTGGGTATTTTTACTTAAATTATGCAAGTGTTTAGGATTTTTGCCTCATGCTAATGAAGACAAATTGCTTTGCGGTTGACATATGATTTGGAAAAATGAATTAAAGATTATGAGGGAAATTTGCATCAACATTTCTTTTCACTGTCCTGATTTATACCAGCTGCAGTCCTGACCTCAAAACCCCATACAGATGTACATGGTGCAAAGTCAAACTGCACAACGCAACGCCGTTTCTCACAGTCCCAAACCTCCTTCTAGCAGCACTGTCTTTCTCATACTCTCTTGGGAGGCTCATCAGTGACAACGTTTGGGGTATAGATTAGTTTCCTATGATTCTGTGGGCTTCCTACTACTTCTGCCATGTACACACAGTGCTAGGATGAAACTGGTCCCGTACATTTGTTGTCAACATTGAGGAAACCGCTAAGCCACATGCCCCTCACACTTCCCAGATTTGCTCCCAGGTTTTTTTCAGTTGTCACTGCTTGGAGAGGTGTTTAAATTGTTCTCTCCTTTCCTGAATGGCAGCCAGAACAACACACAATTTCAGGCAGGGTCGACGCAGAGCCAACGCTCTGCCCAACAGTGTGAAAGCATTTAATGAAAAGAAAATAAAATAAGAAGGAAGTGACTCATTGCTATTGGCTTAATCCCTTCTGCTTTTTAGCAAATGACATCATATCCAAGCCCAGGACTGCATAAATCAGAAAGCAAAGCCAACGAGAACCTGTGAGATTTACCTTCCGACATGCACATATACACTTCATTCTGCTACTCAGCATGCAGAGAACAGCACCAGAGCTAATAATGTCATGACCTGAAGTGAGCAGAGAAAGATCCTGAAGGTGAAAGACAGGGCGTTGGAACAGGGGGTGTGGGTGATGAAGGGTGCAGATCTACACTTCTCACAGTCTGAGCAATTTGCTTCAGCCTATGACCACGTTGTCATTGTCTTACCCATGCCTGAGTCACAGCAGGGCTTATTTGTTTTTATCCCTGGTCTGTTTTAGTTAGAGCACCACATAAAAGACAGTGGGATTTGTGAAAAGGAGAGATTATACAACTACCCTCCTATAGAGATTTACCAATTCAGGTGCATATAGTCACTCATTAAGGTCATGCAAATTGTAAAGCTGGAATGATAAGCCTCTAAAAGACCTGGTTTTTTTTCTTGGTGAGGAGAAAAACCACAGCCTTCCAGCAAATCTACCCAAGGATGATTTGGCTCACTAACCAGTTGCATGCTGCAATAACTTCTGTTTCTACTACACAGCTCTAAAGCGTCAACAGCTAGGTCTTCAACCAGCACTTTTACTCAAATTCCACTTGTCATCTCAAACTCCTCTCCAAGGCACAGAGCAGTTGAGTATTTCCCTCAAAAGTCTCAAATGCTGTTACTGGCACCCCCAAGTAGTCAGTAGTGAAGTACAGAAATGGAGCTCTTGGATGAAAGCAGGATGTTTGCTATTCACTGAGGATTTTTCTACAGTAAGAAGAAACGTTGAAGAAGCATCACCCTTAGTTAACATGTTGAAGAATCCCTTGCCTAAAGAAGATACAAGGAATGTGTTTTTCACCTTGCTTTCTGCCAGTGCACATTACCTCACCTCACCCTCCTCACACAATCTGGACAAGAGCCGAGATACTCATACCCTAGGTCAAACACAAATTGTGGAGTTAGATTTTAAGTGACTTAAATTGGAAAAGAGCAAAATGTAGTTTTAAGCGTAGACTAAAATTAAGCTCCCATTAGTTGCAAAAACAGGGGCCGGGTTCCACCTTCTAGAGAAAGTTTTCAATGTCCATCAACACAGGCAGACGGTGTTTCACCTGGGGACAGTCTGGGACACAGACAACGCACCTTACAGCCAGAATTTCCTCAATAAATTACACTCACTGTACTCAAACAGCTGACTTAACAGTCATATTCGTATTTCTGACACTGCACCCCTATCCCTCCTCCACCAGCCATGTTCTAGGGCAGACTTTATAGTTTCAGAAAACTGACAAATCATCTGCCACTGGCTGGCATCTGAACTTATATAGGGTTACAAGTAGCTGTGCTAGGGCCTGGTCTCTGTGTTTTTACTCAGCCAAGAGTCCCACAAAAGCCCACAGGTGGACAGAATACATCCTCAGTGACGAGACTCTCATTTCTTCTTTGCTGAAGATCTCTTGCAGACCCACAACTTTGTATCTGACTGTTCCCATTACTTTTTTCCCTCACCATTATAGTGACAGTCTAAAAAATACTTTGAGAACCCTAGAGGGAAACCACATGGTTCCAATCCAGAATAATGTGTTTAAAGTTAATGTAAACATGTTCTTAAGACTGCGCTTTTCTTGAGCTTATCATCATTTTTAAGGTGTCAAGCACAGTTCATAAAGGAAGTCTTGCCAAAAACAGTGGTTTACCAGACATCACAGAGAAGTGTTCCTCTTGCTTCTGGTTGCTTACAAGCTCTGCAGAAAAGTGTTTTTCTAGAGCATGTGCTTTCTCAAAAGAAGCACCAGCGAGAGAAAGAAGAGTTCTCAGAGCAAATGCTAACAGACATCAAAATATGGAAAATAAGTCTGGAATTTGTGGCAGAATTAGGAATTTATGGTAGGAGAGAATCAGAGCTCCAGAGCAGCTTTGCAATAGGGCATGAAAATGACAACTCTCAAAATGAAATTTGATAAATTAATCATAATTCATATAATTCTCGGGAGAAGACGGATGAGGCTCAATGACCCAAGAGATCCTTTGCAGCCCTGTATTTCAGAAGTGATAGTTTTGTGGCAATTTTAGCTGACCATTTTATAACTTAGTTGCACATATAGTTCAAATGTATCAACAATGTCCACTCCTTTACCATCAGGCATGTTTTCCTACTAACATCTTGCTCTAACATGAGACGGGCAGAAAGCGGCACTGGCTTCACTCCTAAATGACTTTTACCGGATAGAGGATGAGTACATTTCCATGGAGGACTCCTGCCAGCAGTTCTGGAAGCTGGAGCTGTTGTCCTTATGCTTAGCAATACAGATAGACACCACCACTTCATTTCACTGTAAGGAACATATGGTCTGTCTAGCATGCGCTTGAACCACTGCCATTTCATTCTAGCCTGGCTGTTTTGTAACAACAGAAGAATCTGATTTTCAACCCATCTATTTTGTCAGTAGTGTTGTCTTAAACCCGTGCAACTCATCAGCCAGCTAGAGGCACAGTTGCAGACAGCCACATTTAATTTTGCTCCGTGACAGCATAGGAAAAAATGACCCGCCAGCACTTAACCGCTGAATACAGAAGGTTAAAGTGTTTCTAAAAAAAGGATGCTAGCATGCTCTCCATAATTAACGTTTAGTCATAAGGTGAAATGGTTAACTTGAATCTATTGATCACCCTCAGAGGCTAAGGATTAAGCATATCACTGTGTCCACATGGAGCAGCCGCTGCTCCATAAGCAAGAGGGTTCAGCAGTCAACGAGACGATGCACCCATGTGTCAGGCAGGGGCAAGCAAACAACACTGGTGCAAGTATTTACCCTAGAAAAACACAATAGGATGACCACTCTGGATAAAACTGAGACAAACTGCAAACTTTACGACATTTGTTTGTTATTGTAATAAAAAAAAAAATAAATCACTACTTCAAAAGGCATTTTTAAAAAGAGCAAAATCTGGTCAAACACATACTCTTTCTGCTTACGGTTTGAAATCTTTTATGATGCTAGTTTGCCAGACAAGTTAATATAACAGAACAGCCCTGATGCTTTCCCTGTGCAGGGCAAGGATTTGAATCAATCAGGATCGCTAACCACATGTGAAGAAATACACCGTACAAAGAAACAGCTGGCAATAATAAATTTCAATTGATCGTCATAGAGAGAAAAATGGAAACATATTGTGATAGGCCAACATCTTCATGAATACATGCACTGCTCGGCTTTGAGCAGGGCATTTGAGGATCTCAAAGGAACAGCATGGTTTGACAAACGCTTGCTAATGAATGCAAGAGTTGTAAAAGGAAAACTAAAGATAGATAAAAAAATGCAACTTCATAAATTAGCTGGTTTTACAGCTTGTACTGAACTAGCATCTTCACAGTAACATTGAAAAAATGAAAAAAAAACCCAACAGTTGATGTTGCCATCTTTACATTATCATATGTTTTTATTGTGCAAAGCAGACAAGAAACAGGGTATCACACTCTTTCTGCAGGTTCTGTGCCAGCTAGAAAGCATACTATAGACAGAATCTGACAAGTAAGTTATAAATTGTTTTTTGACCACACTGATTGCAACTACAGAGGGAAAAGAAGAGCCAGAGTAATATGAAGGCTAGAGAAAATGCCTTACCATAGGGGTCTAGAGAGTTCAATGTGCTTCATTTATCGAAAACAAAATCAAGAATAATCCAGCTACAGCACACACACACACCTTCATGGTGAAAAACAGCTGGTCTCAGAGAGCTGTCTAGCCTAGCAGAGAAATGCATTGCAAGAATCAACAGGAAAAAGCTAAAGCTAAAAATAACAACATGAATTTAGAAATAAAATAAGCAATGTTTTAACTGTGACACATGGCTGAGAGAGATTATGAACAAAAGTAGTACATTTCTTTTTCAGTTTTAAATTATATAGTATTTTCATAGAACACAAGCTACCCCTTGTCTAGCGGGAGCTGGTGCACAGAATTTCTGTGGAATGGACTACAGAGAACAGGAATAGTAGATCTGACACAGGCACCTTTCTGTGCTTTTTGGGGCCAACCACAGTTTGAAATCAAGTCATTTCTCAATACTCTTAACACATCACCACACCCCTCACTCTAAATTTGTGGCCAAGTTTCCTATGAAAATAAAACACGTGCCTTTGTGCTCTACATAGACATCGGTCTGCCCACAGCCTCTTAGTAATTCCAGAACCCAGTGGCAAATTTTAACCAACTTTAACAGAAAGGTAGGGGGGTTCTAAAATACTAAACCCTTAAATAATTTGGGAAAACAGACAAAAAAGAGAGGATCTCTCATTCCCCACAGAGGAACTGGCCACAGCGTTAGATGCCAGAGAATCCACATGGGAGGCGGCAAGACAGGCATACACATGTTTTGGAAACAAGGCTTCATTAGTTTTGCTGTTTGTGGAATTGCTTAAGTGAGAATATTAAAAAACCAGTTTTGGGCTATGGCTACTGACAGTTTATCTTCTGAGCCAAACAGAGTCTGTATGATATCTGGGAGATGTTGGTCTAATGATCTCTTTTGGCCTTAAAATCTATACCAGCGTATTACTTTTTCTTCAGATCTGTCATATAGTAGGGGTCTTTTGCAAATCTTAGTCTGAGGAGCTCTCTAGAACATAGGATAGAAAAATATGATGAACAATACTGCTTTTCTTAACTCATCTGAATTCCACATTCAGCACTGGATTGCAAGGACCGTTTTCTTTTAAATGCCATTGCAATTTTCAGACAGATCCCAAAACCGAGTTTTAATAACCAGTTTGAGTACTGACAGCATTTCATTTTACTAAAAATCTAATCTGGAAAGATCCCTCTGCAGATCCTGTTGCAACATCAGGTTTGCAGAGAGCAGAGGTGCCAGCTGTTAGAACACTTCCTGCTGTGGACACATCTGGGAAGCAACCACCTTGCTGCCCCACCACCCCCAATCAGCATGGGATTAATTACTCCCAGGAAATAAATACTGCCTCCACTGGCTCCAAAAGGAATCCAAGTGCCTAATTTTGGACGGAATGCATGACTTCTTAGGCTACTAAAGTCTGGAAAGATTAATCACACATCTGGCTCCGGAAGAGTTCAAAATTAATACAAGATCAGGTTGGGAAGATTCAGTAGCAGCCAGCGTGACCCCTTTTAGCAGGGTGAGGAGTAAAGCCATTGCCTGCAGACATGGTGCATGAAATCCTGGCTTCGCTCTCAATAACATAACTAGTACCAGTATTTAACCATATCTGTCATCTACAGGAAGTAAAATACAATAGAAGGAAGGGCCATGCAAAGTCCATCCTTAGGAAGCAGGTTTTTTGCCTTAAGAGATTTCCCCAAACCTATAACAGGACTTGTTTGCTTCAGTTTTATTAGAGACAGTTGCTATTAAATTACCTGTTTCTGCCTGTTCCTCCAGCAGTGACTAAGGCAGGTTTAATTGCATCCTGTGAAAGGTGTGCTGCATTGCTCACTTTCTGTCAAGGAAAGAGAAATTAAAGCTGCCACACGAAAATGGAACTGATGCACCTCCACACAGTAGCTGGCAAGTGAAGAAAAGGCATTCCAATCACCAAGACATCATTTCCGAAATTCAGACAACAATCAAACGCCTTGAGCCAGTTGCACCAACGCTGAGGAAGTGACGCTTTCTGAGTATGTAAAAAGATTATATTACGTTGTTATTTCCTTGTATTTGCTTATAACCAAAGAGTAATAACAATAAACAGCAATGCAGCTATTTACCATCGCATGGCATTTTTCTAACCCTGTAACAATAACACTGGACACACCCACCCCTAAAAACTAGGAGCCCAAGAAAGACACTGTCTCACAGCAAGTGCATCAGTAGCAAAAATCTGGGAATGACCAGAACAAGCAATCTCATTCTGGACAAGAGCTGCCAGTGCACATACCCCAGTGGCAGGGCCACTGGAGAGACAGGTGGGACAAGGAGTCACAAATTCTTGCCAACCCATACTGGCAAGAAGACTAAACTTCTGGCCAAAGTATTCCTCATGACACAAAAGAGTGCTACAGATTCCTTTCCCCAGGGATAAGAATTACTAATAATTATAATAAGAATTACTAATAATTATAGCAGCACACTCTGTTCTCCAGCACGACTTGAATCGACAAGGCTCTGAGCCCCACCTATAGAGAGGAAAGCTCTGCTAACGGCTAGTAATCAGTACAATTCAGACCAGAATAAATTAACAGCAATTACATGCAGTCAGCACTTTCAGCAACAGCTTATGGGCATACCTTTGAATATGCCTGGTTAGGAACACAAAAAGAGCTTCCTTCTGCCCGGGCTATAGTGGCTTGTCACTGCTGTATGACCATATTACTCACTGGGTGTGGAGTTATCAAGGCAATGACCCAAAGGAATGCTGAGTATCAGCTCACAGCGTGGAACTTTCACCTACCCCATGTCTGCTGGTTCATCTTCACATGCTGTCTCTTAGCACATGCTTTCTGTACCTAGAAGTCCACAGGCAGCTGCTTATTGTGAAAATAATCAATACACTGTAAATGAGGAAACATAATCCATAAATGTTTTTGAGATATTTTCTGCAGAAACTGCTGCTGTGTTTGTAGCCAATTTATTTCTGTTGGCCTTTTACATTTCCTGGTATGCAGAATGACCTTAAAAAAAAAAAAAAAGAAGAACGTCAAGTTAAAAACGTTGATTTAGATTTTCGATAAACTTGAAAAATTACGCAAGATGCTTTCAAGCAATGCAATCCAAGAATGTACATCATATACATCACTAAGCCCTACTTAGTTATGATCCAGAAAAGAATAATGTACTAACATAATGCATTGCCTTGCAGAACACAAGAGTTAATCCTGGTCTTCCAACAAAAAAAATCAGGGTTTAACAATTGCATCTGAATCAGACTTCCCTTTCCTACCTTTTTAGTTTTATTAGCTATCCCCAATTTGTTTTCAAGAAGAACCTTTTAGGAGAAAGGAAGGAAGTTACCTTTTGTCTCTTGTTTTCGCTACTGTCCTACTAATGACAGGTATATTTAAAAAGACTGACGCATAAGACAGAAGTATTCTTCCCTGCCTAACTTCTGCCCCTGACTTGCTTTGTAACCTCAGTAAAGGAAAAATTCAAAAAAAGCTCTTCTGCCTGATGATATCCCCATTACCCCTCAAGAAAGGGCCTGGACCATACAGCTAGATTGCTAGTGAAACCACCGCTTCACACGCAGATTAATTCAGTCATTATTAGCCAACAGAAAAAGAAGAGAATGTCTCTACAACATGGCATTTAAGACATGATACATGGAATGATAAAACCTAATCCCTGTTCCATTTAATACAGAAGATTTAAATATTCCCTGTAATAGAAATTAGAAGCCTCATCTCCTCATGCATAAAGAACACTTTTATAGGAGCACTTGATAAACCCCGTTTCCAAAAGATTTTACCCTTCTGCACTCTCTTGAGAAACCGAATATGAAACCCTGTCTTCCTGTGCAAAGGACTGTTCTGAACCGCCATGGGATATCTACACACAGGCAAATAAATTCAAGTAGGGGCTCTAGGACTTCCCCCGGTTGTGTTTTGTCAAACCAAACTCCAGCCATCAAACAAGGAGGTAAGAGTTCATGAGTGAATCATGACCAGTTGCAGGTACCTAGGTTTGAAGATCAGGGGTAAACATCAATCCTACATTCAGCCTTGCCTCTTAACTCTTAAGGCTCCCTTGCTCAGTGTCAGCATCTTCTGGATTGGACTCTGAGGCACCCAGCTCACCTGCAGCTCAAGGCACACCCATGGTGGGACGCCGGGTTGCTCTACACACTCAAAGCTCAGGATCTGGTGTTCCTACGGTGTTTTCTGAAGTTAGCCTTCAGTCACTTCTGGAAGGACTGCACATTGCTTAGGAGGTCTACACATTTAAAACCTATTTTTAATCCTAAATTCTACTTCTTAGAAGCATTCTAGGTATATGTTGCTCAGGCTTGCCCACAAACAGGAGGAGATTAGGATGCCCAAACTGGAAAGTAATAAAATTACACAGGACCTCCCTAAACTGTTTCCTCTTTTTTCTACAGTTCTGCAAGTGTGCATGACGGGGGGAGGAGGAAGGTTCATTTACTATTTTAATATCTATAAACTACTAAAAAAATTGTGCAAGATTCATCTTGACACTGTTAAATGGGTTTAAAACAAGATTGGTGAATGCATGCAGGTAGAAATGATCCAAATTAAAGCAAAGATCAATCTAGCCCAAAGCAAATAGCTTTCATACAGATTTGCATTCACACACTTACGCACCATTTAGGCAACTGTCGGACACCTTTACTGAAGTTGGCAGCATGTTATGTTTAGAAGAGACCTCAAGGTGTGGTTTTAAACCAATTTAATTAAAACAGTACAAAAAGTTGTGCTCATCCTCTTAGATGCTTAGCGTTCCAGCTTCATGAATTAGCCAGGTATCATCTCAGCCACAGTACTTGTGCATGCAAGCCTAAACCTGTGGCTAACATCAGGCACAGTGTGATTAATCCCAGGGAATTCTGGCAAGAAATGAGAATGTTTATCTGCTGTTAAACTCATCCCTTACTAATAGTTAAATTTACTTTCAGTAGGTACGGTGCATGATCCTATTAATACTGACCAAGGGAAATGGAACCTAGAACACTTAACATCAGCGGGTACCCAGTCTTGTAATAGAGTTTTAGGCAATTTTCATAATATACAGTGATAGAAATTCCCAGATGATTAGCTAGATATTACATTTGTCTTAATTCATAGGAAGGAACTCACTAGCTCAGGTAATACTAATAAACACAACCAACCACAAATTTGGGGAATGTGTTGTGTGTTCAGCATGTAAACAGAATCTGCCCCTAACAGATTATACTGAAATCAATGAGCCTGCAGAGACTGATACTTCCATTTGCAGTTTCCAATTAAAACATGCATTATTTATAGCAGTAGAGCCTTTGCCTGAATATAACAAGACAAAGAGTCCTTTGTCAATGCTGTTACAGCCCCCAACCTATGCTGAGGCTGCATTTTGTAGAACCACTGCTCTATGAAAGGTCTTTCCTGACAGCCAAGGGAAGTAACAAGGAAAGGGAATGCAAGGGACAGTTTATTCAAGAGGAAGCACAGTTAACAGCTTTGTAACAATCACGCAGGAAACCCACCCCAGCTTCCCCTTGGGCTCACATAAGTTGACATTCATAAAACCACACACACATCACTGTTTGCTGGCTTACACAGAAAAAAACCCAAGGCATACTAGCTCAGATATTCCTAGAAAAATAGTACTTGGAGCTGGCAGCAGGCTTCAAAGATTTCTAACATCTGTGACAGCTGAACTAGAAACTAATTGTTTACTGATTTAACTATATTTAAAATATTTTGTATTAATAAATGAAAGGTTTACGTGACAGCCACATTAGTTTTCCATTGATAGCTACTACTGAAAGACCAGGGTGTATGGACTTTTAATAAAAGGCTAGTATTCCAAGATGTCTTACAGAACAAAAAAGAAACGTGTCAGGATTACTAGTTTCTGTATGTAGATTTTGTTCCTTTTCTAGAGAGCAAGGAATTATTTCTGATAGACCATGTCATACTCATATTGAAAGATCACTTACAAGGACACACCAAAATCCTTCACTTTACCGCAGAATAACTGTACTGCCTGTGGCTGGTGTAAAGAACAGATTAAAATTTGGCTCTATAAATCATACTTTATACGTACAAAAACTGCTATCAGCAGTCAGTCTTTTCAATAAACTAGCTAATGCTGACTATTTCTGCCCACTTACAATAAGCTGATATACAAAAAAAAATTAAACACTTATTTTATATTCAAGATCTCATTCCTAATTAACTTATCAAGCTTATTATACAGCCTGCACTAACAACAGTGGGGAAAAAAAATGGGGAGAAAAAAAACCAACCCAGCACATTAAAAATTCTAGTGGGCATGCAACTGCACCATGCTATGCCTGCAGCTCTGCTACTCCAAGCTCTGCTCTTGCCTGCTCTCAAATGCAAAGTTTGAACTTGGTGCTTATATGAAAGACTTAAAAACAGGACAGAATGCTGCCAGAAGTAATGTCTAGTAATTACTAGTAATTTACTAAGTGGTATACACCACCCTTCACAACATTACTGAATAAATTCCCTAGAAAAGTAGGTACTAGATTGCTTACACCACAATTGTCAAGGTGACATCGAAATGAAAGCTCAGTTCACTTACCAACTATTAGAAGTCCCCTAGCACTTTTTGCAAGATTGGGACTGCTGATTTGAGTTTTGGCTGAATTCCAGTTTGGTTAATTAAATTCCACATGTCTACATCCCCTCCGCAGTTCACATCCTTTGCTACTGCTAAATGATATTAAACCACGAACACGTTAAGTCAATGTCCTCTGGGCTAACATCAACAAGGATCAAAATACTTCCCCAATGCAAAGTTAGTGAAAAGCTGTTGGAATCCTTCAGAGTAAAGTATTGCTGTTGTCGTAAATGAGTACTTACCGTTCAAGCAATTTCAAGTTAAAGAACCATCAGACTGTTGTACAAACAAGTTAAAATGCTGCAATGTAAATTGTATTAGGGAAAGAAAATATTTCCCATTAGTAATTATGTATGTGCTCAGTTGCAAACATCCAACTATTATACTTCCAGATGAAGAGGAAACAAGTGTTTATGTTTGGCATGCATTCCAACCTTCTCTGTTCCAACGGTACAAGAGGAAGACAAGGTCTGAGATGCTCATCATTTTCTAACAGTATAAGCATTTTCTTCTCTGAAAAAAGTTTCTCTTTAATTCTTTAATAAAGATTCTACCTACAATTTGCCAGTAGCTACTCTCCACATAACTCTTTTACTAACATTTTTCTGTAAATCAATAAATCTACAACTTACCTGAAGGGAAACTTTTACCCCAAAGTTCCCCAATTCTTTACAATTGTGTTAAGAGAACAGTGTAGGCACACTTCAGTCACTATTTGCTTCTGTCTGGTAGGAAGTTGTGATATTAGTTTTTTTTATTTTTAGCAAGATTTACATTTCCTGAGTAACATTCATAGCTAATAATGGATGCCACAAAACTACCATAGTCAAAGAATGAATGTGAAGTCTTAGAGGAAAACCAGTCCTCTAATAGCCTAAAATTAGAAAATACTCCATTCTTCTAACTTAATTTTTTTTTTTTAAGTGAGCAATTTCTATTTGGCTAAATAAGGTACAGATGTATTTAATCACTGAATTTTAAGTCAAGTTTATTTAATATTGTATTTCAATAGCTTATATTTTTACTTCAACGTTGGATTAGTTGATGATAATAGACACATTTTGTTATAAAAAATAACCACAAAAATTTAATTATTTTTTTTTTACAACATTATGAGTGGTACAGCATCACTAGATTTTCTTGAATCATTTACTGTTTCATTTAGACACCTGTATTAAAAATGAGAGATGTAGTACAGAAACCACCTGTAGGGTTCACTGTCAGCTTTGGTACATTTTAACAGATTCTGCCTGTAAAAGTCAAACTCTTCATTTGTAACTACGCAGAATACATCAGCAAGAGGTCACCAAAACAAAAATCAACATGTCCACCCTTTGTGCAACAGAAATCTTCACATTCCTCTCAGGACACTGGAGTTAACACCTGCACCATAACGCAAGCAAAACTTTTTGGGAAGTCCATTCTAGCTGCTTTTAATTGCCACATAAGGACCGCTTCTTCTCTTCTTCCACATAACCCCTGGCTTTCAGCACAAAAGTCTGACAATGCCAACAGCTTCTTTATTTGCTGGGATGCTCTGGTGGAAATTTAAGCGTGAAGAACCCAATGTTCCACAGAACTGATTTGAGGATAAAGGTGGGCTGGGAACTGGACGGTTAATGAGGTTCCTGAACCGAGGTGATACTTCTTAAAGCGTTTTCAGAGAAGTTGTTTGTCAGGGGAAGAATAGCAGCAAAAACTACAGCCAAATGCCTCACGAGTGTGATGTCAGCATACATGAAGGTCCAAGCTCTTCTTCTGAATGCTGTAAAAAAATTAAAAATGCATCAGACATTAGTACCATCAGTAGCAATGAGCACTGCACAAACACAGGCAGTCACTCTCTAGCTGGAGTGTTCACAAATCCAAAATAGCCAAACAGTAGGTCAGGGGATGAGTCATCCCTAGCAAGATCTCATGGCTCTGTCCACTGGCAGAACACAACTCTCCTGACTCCTAACCCAATGATTTCACTTACAGCTAGCTGTATTCCCAAGTGAGAGTTCCTAGACCTAAAATGTCTCTCATTTTACACAAACAAGATGACACTTTTCACCTTTTTTTTTTTTCTACCACTGGAGTAAGTTAGTGGAGTTTTGCACCATGTTTTCAGCCGTATTTCTATTTTAGTGTCAGTTGTGCACCTGTAGATCCATCTAGTCTTTGAAAATAGACCCTCTGCGCAGGCAATAACAATCTAAACTCCTACAAGTACAAGTGTCCCAATTTATTTTTTAGTGTTAATAGAACCTATATGCATTTACACCCTTAGGATACAATTGCACCAGCATGCAGCCACACACACCAGAGATGTACACGTTTGCATGTGTATCTGCATGTAATTCCAGTTCAACGTAGTGAAAACTGCAAACCATTCTGAATATACTGAAGTTTTGACCTTGCATTTGTCATTTAATTCTGCCTATTTTGCATTATGACAGAGGGACATACCTCAAAATAAAGAACTTAACCATAACACAAATACTTTCAAGGATTCATTCTATATTAAAATGTGAGGTCTGCTGCATACTTACTATGGGTCTAAATCCTGGAATTATCATTTGATCCTAACCAAAACCTCAGTTCTTTTAGATTCAGGGAACACCAAATCTTGAATCTAAACCTTTGGGTTCTGGCACTTCCCCCATAAAAGGCCAACCTAGAATACAGCTGTATACAGGCTGTAAGAGAACCCAGACTGAGACTTGTAGGTGAGTCAGTCTCAGGACTTGTTACCTAAGATCAAATATCAGATTTCAAAACCTGCCAATTTGTAATGTAAGCTTCTCTGAATTTTAGGTTTCCCTTAAAGAGATATTGTGGATTTGTTTATTTTGGCAACAACTATTTGCAGCCCTATGAGCTAGGAAATTAAAACAATCACACACCACAGGATTCATCCCACATGTTAGCCAACAGGCATGTTATCTTCTAGACTTCCTCTGTAAAGTTAACTGTAGGCAGGCAGTAAGTAACCCTAACAGAGGTGAATTAGCCCACACATTTAAGTAATGTCTCATGTTACATTAAGAAGTCTTTTGGGAATGCCCATCATTCTCCATTGAGTATAGAAGGGGATCCACAGAGAGGTCAGCTTAAACAACTAAGCTGGCTAAAATTAATTCTTAGACTTAGCAATGTATACACCATACCAGTTTTAAAACCTCACAGTTGGTGCTGCAAATATTTACAGGTTTTCTATATTTGGGGTTGTGGTACTTAGGTGGCAGTGTTATTTATATGAATGCAACAAGCAAAAGACTCTACACTTTCTTAAAGCATGCTTAATCAGAAAAGTATACCTTAATCCTCCTTTCCCCTCACACCTAACAAATCAAAGTATATTGGTTGATCTGGCATGTAAGGAAGTATTTTACTACATATGCATAGGAAAACTTGTGTTTTCACATTAAGATTTACACAAAAGATTAAGCATTTTCCCGTATGTTCTTACTAAAGCAGCACAGAACTCTCCCTACCTCTATTATCATCAGGAACATGCAATTTTCAGGAAATCCTCTTGCAGTCTTTGACAGCAAAACTACCAAAAATGTGAACCTGTCGGACTCTGTGCCGTCAGAAGCAGTCATCTGACTCTTCCAAGTCACTAAGCACGGCAGATATCTCAAGCAAATTTACATCTCGTCTTCTACATAGCTCTAAACTCTTGATAAGACAAAAGCCTTAAAGTAAAAAGACTCTACCTGTTGTAAATAAAACGTGTATGTAACTGGGCTAAGTCTTGAGTTCATTATACATACACCGCTCCAGCACTGCAATGTCCCTCCTGTACAGAGGGGCCCAGAACTGAACACAGTACTTGAGGTGAGGCCTCACCAGTGCCGAGTACAGAGGCACGATCACTTCCCTACTCCTGCTGGCCGTGCTATTCCTGGTACAAGCCAGAATGCTGTTGGCCGCCTTGGCCACCTGGGCACACTGCTGGCTCATGTTAAGCTGGTTGTCCACCAGCACCCCCAGGTCCTTTGCTGCCGGGCAGCTTTCTAGCCACTCTTCCCCAAGCCTGTAGCGTTGCTTGGGGTTGTTGTGACCGAAATGCAGGACC
>VWZL01005755.1:2896295-2915732 GCA_013396915.1 Stercorarius parasiticus
CTTGGTTGCAACTTTCCCCCCCGCAACCAGTAAGGGATGGAGATTCTCCCTGGGTTAGAGCTTGAATAATCTTAACGGGTTAGGCTTGAATAATGGAACTCTTTTCTAATTCAGTATCAGTAAACAATATATATTTATTCATTAACTAAATTGGAATACTGGAAAAGTTTAGAGATGACATTTTTCTGTATATTTCATCACTACAGTTATGCCAGCCCTAGTCTTCCTTACACTCAGATCTGCGCGTGATTTCTACTCTTTACACCTCACTTTTGAATACAGCCCACTGAACCAGACAATGGGTTCTGTGTGGGTGTAAAGTATATGCTTGGGGACTGGAAAAGGGTTGGGTTTGCTTAGGGTTTGTTTTTTTTTTTTTTTTTTCTTTTTTTTTTTTTTTCCTTTAGCATCCCTACAGTTTGTTGCATTTTTGATATAATTTCAGAAACAGAGCATGTACTTAAAAATCTTAAGGCTATTACAGATCTGAAATAGATTACTTAAGAAAAAAACCTAACTTAACTGTATTTACCCAATTCAGGCAAACTGTTTCACAAGTGGCAATTTCAAACATCCAAAATGTTTAGGTCTGGAACACTGTGCAGTCATTTGCCACTATGCAGACAGGAACTAAATATTTTGTAAGCACAGATTCTACATACAAGCAAAGAGTGCTTTCAGAGAGTGTTATCGTTTACTCTTACAGACACTGGTTAAAACATTCACTTCCTGATCTCATAGGCTCTCATTATATAATAAGTTTTTAACTTATTAAAGAACAATTCTATTAACTTCAAATGGAAGTAGCTGCACAGCAAAAGTTAAGCATGCAAGTGTTTATATTATGATTGTTAATGTGCGTCTAACAAGACAAAGTAGGCTGGTAGAAGGGGGCACGTTGTTAATTTGCAAGCAACAAAATCTTTGATCCCTGTAAATAGGGCTGACTTAGTACAAATAAATTACTTGTAAAATAATACTGAACAAAGAGACAAAATATTATGACAGGCATTACAGAATGGAATATTAAAAAAATAGATTTTTAGTAGTACAGGACTTAATGACGTCCCCTGTCATGCTTAACTGTATCCTGTAACTAAAGCTTTCTGACAGGAGAGGAAACTGGATTTTTTGTGCTTCCTACAGTAACGCATAAAGAGTAATAGGTTACCAGTGTTCCAGTCTATAGGAGTTCACCACTACCATTCCTCTCAAGTTTTCCAACCACTATTTTCTCCCTCGTGTTAGGACATACATGATACTTGCTAGAAAGTAGATATCTGTAAAGAAATACATGTCTTTGTAACAAGGCCAGTAAGCGACCATTCCATTACACAAATTTCCTTCATATTTTGTTACAACATTTTGATAAATGTTTACAATTCTGCATTTCTACACAGCTGCCACAAAAAATAGGAAAAATGTTCTCCCCGTTATTCCATTGCCAGGCACTGAAAAGCTCTTGGTGAAGGAGGAACTTACTTTAAGCTCACAGTATCTTATCACTTTTGAGAGATGCATTTCCAGATTTTAATTCTGACATCAAAAGACTCCCCAAAAGGAGCACTAGCTTTGTGATCAGAACTACCTTTATTATGACAGATAAAGAAACAGAGCAAATTAAGCTTTCCCGCACATAAGTAACAAACCAAAACTAATGAAGCCGTCTCTTTGCCAACCTCTGTATACCTCAAGAAGTGACTTGTGGACATTGGCTTATTTTAGTTTAAACCTTTTGAGTTCAAAAAAACCCCAAAGCAAACAGCACATCATTTAGTGTACAGAGTTCAAACACACAAGAATTTAACGTTTAAACAGCCTCTAAGGATGCTAAGCACGTACTTTTAACATGTACTTTGGCTTTACTAAGACTGGCTAATGCTCCCACTCATCGCATGACGCACTCTGCCAACACTGCAAAATGAAATGCATTAGCACTGTCAGAAATGTGATCATTTCCTCACTCAGTGGGGGTGGGAGGGTGGAATCAAAACACTACAAGCAAAGTTGCAGATAAAATCAGTGTGAAAAAGCAGCATGGTGCACCTAATACAGCAAATTAAAACATACAGTTAGTGAATGAACACATTTTTGGTTTTATACAAGTCACTACTATTTGTCCCAGTACCCCTGCACACAGACACAGCTATCACCTTCTACCGGATATTTCTGGTTTTAGCACATCAATGTTCCATATATCTTCCAGCAGTCCATGCAGTTATATACAGAAAGGGTGGTAAAGAGGGACAGAAAGCAATCCCTTTAAACAAAAAGGCCTTCACAGAGCCAAGCTCCAATAGGAATATATTTAAATGCTTGATGTGGCTTTTATTAACGGGTAGGAGTACACACCTTTAAGTGTGGGGTTGTGTTGTTTTTTTTAAAAGCCAACAGATTTACAGGATTTGTCCAACAGAGGGACATTTCATATATTTACACTACATGAACAGAGTCAACATTTGTAGGGCCTCAAAGCCACAGCTCATCTTTCACATGATCTTGTTGCTAATGAAGCATGATCTTAGATATCTAATGGTCTAGCCAGTTAAAGGTTACAGTCTGTTTTACCAGTAGGAGATCCACTGCATCTAATTTGGCTTCCACTGTAAGTCTAATCAATAAAAACTGGCCAGAACCATTTCCAAATTTCATTTTGATCTTTTTTTTCCTGAATCAAAGTTCAGAGGGACAACTTTCAGAGTACTCTATGTCACCTATTAAAACCAACCAACCAAACAAAATCCCTTAGAAAGGGGAAATGTAGCAGAACAGGAAATTTTCAAGAAGCAAATGGAAATGACACTAAGGGAAAGTAATTTTAACTTAATGAAGAAAACACACAAAGAATTTTCTGTAAGGACAGCAAGTACAACATTTAGGTCACAAATACAAAGGAAAACAATTACTTTCAACAACAAAAACATTGAGAAGTACATTCTTAAAGGACTAGCCTCCTCTTTCATCTACATTCCCACTGACAATTTCTGATTTACAGTATTTATCTTCATATTTTTCTGACGTACTAAAATTCTGAAATATTACAGTGGAGAACCTGAAATGAACCTAACCAGAAAGAAACCACCGACTAAAAAAAAAAACAACAACCAACCAAACACAAACAAAATCACAGAATGGTCGAGGTTGAATGGAATCTCTGTAAGTCATTTGGTCCAATCCCTAAACAGGCAAATTTACCTTCATTTTTGCAGCCAAAAAACCCAACCACAAACCAAATAAATAGATACATTTCAGTTAAAAAATAATGAAAAGTGAACATATTTTAAGAATCTATGTCCTAACACCAACCCTGGTATAGTAATAATTCTCCTCAAGAGAGCATTTCACACCATGTTACTACAAGTAACTCTTCACTTCCAGCCTTATTAGTGTTATCTTTTAAGAATTAATGCAGGGGATATCGCATTGTGTAATCACTGCATAGTCAATATGATTTGGAAAACAAAGCATTTTTTTAATGTTCACCCCCAGTTGTCAATGGGGAAGCAAATAGGAAGAGGCTGATGACATTTTGAGGAGCAGTTGTCAATGGTTTGATATCTAGATAACAAATTACATTTTCACAAGTAATACGAGCTTCCTAAAACTCATTAAATATGTTCGCTGTAGGTTACATAGCAGGTCAGCTGCAGAACAAGCAAAAGGACACTGTTCTTCGGGGATTTGCAATCCTTCTTCTAGATAGTGACTGGCTTTGTTAATTTTTTGCAAGTTTCATTTATTTTGCATGGTTTTGGTCACTCGTCTACTTATGCACAAGAACATCATTAACAGCACCTGGTGACTCTGCCTAGCCAGCCTCCTAGGAGAAGCTGGCTACCTCTTCTTTGGGTACCACTCTCCTTTTCCTGTACCTTTTGAAGCCCTGTCAGTTGCCTTCTACAAAAGCTAAGAATGTTCAATAGAGCAAGTGTCTGTCTTTGAACACGGCATACTTGCTACCACAGAGATTGAGAACCATCTGTCCCAGTAGCGTAAGACGTCTATCAGCCCTCTTCACACCTACGTTTCCTGCCAGACATCTGCCTACTCCCCTCTGCTGCCGTGTGTGATGCCATGGCTCCAATGCTGCAGGATGGAGCACCACCCACGTCACTCAAGTGTTGGAGCACCGCATTCCTGCCAAACCACTGCAAGAGTATTTCATTTCTTCAACTTGCTGAAAAATTAATTTTGCCAGTGTGGACAAAGGTGGGTATTTCCTATTCACTGCACTGCCAGGGCCTATAGGACAAGATCTCCACAAGCTGATTTATTTAAATATTATCACAAGCAGCTATTGGCTCCCCAATGTACTGTCCACTCACTCACTGCACACATCAAGGAACAGGTTTCAGAAGGCCATTAATGCAACACAGCACGTTCCCATCCTATTAATTCAGTTAAACTTATTTTCTAATCCTGTAAAATGCTCCGTCCAGAAGAAAGGAGAAAGGCTTCACTTTCTAAATACCAGCAAGATGGAGCAGATCCAACAGTTCCAACCAGACTGTGATACAAAGTACGTTCTTATGTGTAAATTCAGAATTTCTAATGCAAGTGCCTTTTTTGGCAGACTGACAGACTTAATATAACCATGGTAACGCAAAGTCTATGTAAACAAATCACTTGACCAAGACAGAAAGAACCTCAGAGCATCAGTCACAGAGAGGCTGGGCCTTTGATAGAGGTTCAACATTGAACTTCAAGACAGAAAACTGAAGCAGGAGCTTTCCAGAAAGTGAAAGGGAATGTAGCCAAGGTAGACAAAACACAATATATTAAAAAACTTGAAATATGCCAGTATGTGCAAGTTGATTTAAAAAGTTTTGAGCAGACATTCCCGTTCTTTCCTGGACATAGAGTACCACTGGTATGGAACAAAAAATTAAGAACTGTTTGAAGTCCACATCCATCTGAACCAGCAAAGGCATCCTTCTCAGTTAGCAAGCCAGGGACATAAGCTGTCCTTGCCTTTGCAGTATCTATACTTTTACATAGGTGCCTTCTGAATATAAATCCTAAACCAGGATCTCTGTGAATATACCTATATTCAAGAAGGTAAATCAAACACATCCTTAGAGATCAATATTCCTCAATGCCACAAAAAACCCACTTAAGTTACAAATGTGCCTGTTTTGTTAAATCATGAGTCTTTGGTTTTTGCATATTCAACACAAGAGGGAGAACTACCAATAGGTAAAAAAATACCCCTTTTCTCTAGAAAACCTTTTTGTGGCACAAAAGGAGCACTCCTACACAGCATTCAATATTCAATTGTACAGCACTTCTACCTGAGCAGTTTATCTAAGTAGTAACATAAAGAACACATACATGTAATCCACCTGTATGAAACAACATATGCTGCATCAGAGAGGCCTCGAGCATTGTTTCGTACTCACACTGCTGGCAGTGAAAGGCTTTCATGGCAGCACGTGTCCCCCGGTGTTTCTGCCGAACTAACTATAAGAACACTTCCTGTCAGAAAGAAAAGCTGGAAAATCATCATCTATTTTTCCTGAGTAAGTGCTCTGAAGGGATGACATTTCTCAGTTACTGTTGTTAATTTAGGCTTTTAATGCCTTTTATCATGAGCGTTTAAAGCTATTAGTTAGGAAAGATTGATATCATCATGGGAGGGATAAGCACACACAGAGTCCTCTCAGACCTGGCTACAATCAAGTAGTTCAGTTATTATTTTATTATCTTTCAACTATTTATTTATATTCCCAGAATGACATACTTTGCTGTGTTGAGAAATTTACTAGCAGCCAATACTGCATAATGCAACATGATTATATTAGGTTGTTGTATTTTGATGTTTGAATGGTGCACCTAAGTCTTTTAGAATTTTTTTTTGTCTGGATCAAACCAACAGATTCTACTTTCTCAATTGCATGACATGCTGCTCTTTCAGGCCAGCAAGTGGAATTTATCTAGAAGGAACAATAATGCATATGAAAGTTATATGTGTGCTTATATACAAAGAGAGGAACAAAACTGTAAAAGGCTTACACAGATTACAGATCTGCTGTTCCCAATTCCTTGATTTTCCAGATTCTTCCCTGCACCATGCTTAGAATACCTCAGAACCATTTAATTGTATGTCTCAAGCACTCAAAGTTCCTCAAAACTCAGCAACAACAGAGGAAGCCCTGGTTGGTCACAAATTCTAACACAAATCTATAATGCTATAAAGTCACATCTTTAACACACAATAATTTCAAAGGGATAAATACAAGCATAGAATAATTTTTAAATCCTTGTCCAGTAGAAGTCAAGTATAGCAGATTTAAAAGGTGCTTACATCTCTATCCAGATTATTGTTCAGCACTCAGCAAAAGGAAACAGTGTACTTTTGAGTCATACCTGTAAATAATTAATACTACGTAAATACTATTTCCAAATAGATGCACTACGTTCACATGTTAGATGTAATAAAAAGGATTACTCATTCTTTAAACACTATAATGAAAACACAGCTATTTTCATGACACATTTGTGAAGGTAATTAAAGTCCTGCTGTTTTGAAGACAAAGTATTTTAGAACAGCATGAAATTAGTTTATATTACACTCAAGACTTCTAGTGGTAAAAGTATTCCTGCTAATTCTTAATTTAGAGTGAATCATACAACTGTTATTTAATGCAATGGTATTCAAAACAAGAAAGATGCAAAAGGGGATTTAATCCTCAATTATTTCTGTGGATTAACACTTTCTTGCACCAGAGAAAGAAAGCTTACATTGCTCAAAGAATAAAAGCCCTTAACTTGCATGAGGGAACTTAAGTACTCAGGGGAGTTGCTGAAGTGGTGGATGCATAGAAGGTGTTAAAGCTAAAACAGTAATCTCAGCAGATCCAAAGGCCTATATGGAAAAATCTGGGATTTAAACAGCGGGCTTCAAGATGGAAACCAACTCTGAGAGGCAAGCTGTGCCATTCTAAATAACTCTTTATAATAGTTTTTCCCTTTTCCCTAAACATTTGTGATATTTCAAGAGGACAAACCACCACAAGAAAGAACTGTCAAAGATCTAGATTCTAAACTTCTACATGACATACTGAACTTTTTTTAGAGCTATGAAGCAGAGACCAAAAATGCAGAGGCTAATTTCTGTAATATCTGTGTGAATCCAAGCACAATATTTCAAAGGTAAGTTCATGCTGATTCACAGACTAGGAAAATGTTCTTTGTCACCATTTCTACTCATTGAAATCACAATTAAAATTGTACTTTTTATGCACTTAAAGGACATGTCTTTCACAATGACATAACAAGTTTCCTTTGTTAGGTAATTAAATGCTTTATACAAAAGTAGAGCAATTTGGATTTTCTAGCTATTTGAATTACTCCTTAAAAAACGTGTGAGCATAGCTGCCTATTTCTAGCACACGAAATAGCTTTAAATGCAGATTTCAGAATTCTGATAATGTTGCAGGCAGTGTCCATCTTATGCAGTCCCTTTGGTGCAAACTCTCCACAAATACTGATGTGTTTGTTTTCTTTAAGAAAAGAAAGACAACACTGTTACTAGGAGGGCTGGTTCAATCTTATAAGTTTAAGGACTGAAAGTCCAAAGAAACATGGAATTGTAATACAGATGATTTAACCTTTCATCCTTCAGATATAAATCAGGTGCGTTTGAGACAGTGGGAAATTCTGACCCATTAAGACCAAAGGGTCTTGAGTACTCTTGATCAAGTTTTAGGCTCCATAAAGGTCCCACATGCATTTTAACACTTCTGGTTTTTAATGCAACAGTCAGGTAAGACTATCAATAAATCAGTCTAGTTAGGAATGAGTTTCGTTCTTCCCAGATAGCTTTTGAACACTCATTATAGGCAGCTGATACTCACAGATGCCACTATGATTTTCCCTTCTTTATATGAACTTTTGGATAAAACTCAGCAACTGAAAAGGTTAGACTGCCCTCTCTCTGTGGCTTCTTGCTAACTACCTGATCTGTAACTTCATAAACAGAATTATGGCCAAACACTTTCAAGGGACTCATAATTGTAGCTATTAATCAGCATTTTCCCATATAATCCTAAAAAAACTATACTACAAATCACTAATATGGTATGCCTCCATACAGTTTTAGATGATAAAATCTATACTTCATTGCTTAAATAAGACAATAAAATTTGGTTATATTGTTTAGTATCACTAGTATTCCCTGTGATTTGAGGCCTTTAACTTACAAGCACTGTCAGCAGAACGCACAAGCCACCCTTGTACATGAATGCGTCATTTAATACGTGAATTAAAAGCATCACTATATTTAGTGTATTCTCAGTTTTATTTTCTGATGGGAGAAAAATGGCCATGAGAACATTATTTTGAATTGTAATATTACATTAATTTAACTTGAAATATAGAAAATAAATATTTGAAAAGTGTAAATCAGACCTAGGTGACCTTAACCAATAATGGTTTGGTTGTTCAACTATTTTATTCTTTAAAATCTACACACCCCTAATGCCATAGTCATAAAAATCCTAAACCTTCATATAGAACTGCCTTTTTCATAAACCTGAAACAGATTTTACTAAATAAATTCTGCTGCCTAATACTGAAAAGAATGAAGACTTCCAATTCACACATTCCAGCTATCCTTGTAGCACATACATTAGGTAGAAATCATCATTTTAACCTCTACCATCACTAGGTAGTCTGTACTGAGGTTTACAGGCGAAGAGGAACACTGAAAAAGCATTTGAGAAGTAAAAGCCAGTATGATGATGTTCATTTGCTGCCCCCTTCTGGGGAAAAACAAAACAAACAAAAAAAGCACCAAAAGACAGCCAGGCAAACAACGGCTCCCTGCCTATGTTACCTACATCTCTCTGATAACTGAACCGTGTGACAGCAGATCTTTTTCAGCTTAAGGGCTTTTTTTTTTTTTTAAAAGTTTTCATTTTAAAATATCAATAGACTCTAAAATATATTTCCCAAGTGAGTCTGTTAATCTAGGCATAATGAGAGATGATTCTGGGAAGAGAAAATGAGGCTACTTGCTTCATCTCTCTGGACCTCTGTGTAGCAGCACAGACTGCGCACTTAGCTGCAGTCAGCATAGCAGAATTATCTTTATGCCATTCTGCCATCAGCTATTCAATGTAAGCTGCGGGACACAACACTGAACTGGCTGCGGTTCACAACAGATTCTGTTCTGCCAGGCCTGCCACAGGGTCAGGACCTTCAGTGGAAAGAAGAGACAGCCACAGGCTGGTAATATAGCTAACTGCTAGTTTTGTTAGTTTGCCCTTCAAAAAGGCTGTAATAAAGAATCAGAGTTAACCTGAGGTTTGCTTTGCTGTACAGATAGCACACTAAAACTCAAGTCAGAACTAGGTATGAAAAATTTAAGTAAGTTCCTAATCTTTGCAGTAATTACAAGCATTGTTCCAGGCAGAGCTCCAGAGACCCAGTTCATAAATTTTCTTTTTACTTCCAAAACAGAGAGGTAATGCATTCATCAGATAACAACACATCTCTTATGTAACCTCAGAATAAATTTGTATTGACATATTCCACTGGTTCAAAAATAACTGTTGTAATGATACAATGATGTAAAGTGCTTAAGCTTATACTTGTCCAACTTCTTTAAAACTGAGACAAGTATTTCAAAATACCTCACTGTGAACATGGGAGCACCCTGTCTACCTGCTTTGTGAATCTGTAATGACTGAACCGTGCTTTGACAATGACAAGGCTTGTTAGCTGACTACTTACTTAAAAAAAAAAAAAAGAGACACAGATGCCTATGTTAAAGTTATATCATCGGCATTATCAGTATGTCAGTCTACTTCCTACCTACTAGCAAAGCTGCTAGTTCCCTACAAGTAATCAGGCCTTTGACTATCCAAACCTAAACTCCTTTTTTTTTTTTTCCTTTCTTTTTATTACACCAATTTCAGCAAGCTACTAAAACATGCATTTATTTCTTTCCACGTGAGCAGTAACAATTTCAAACCAGGAAATCCAGATTCGGTATAGACAATTAGTTCAGTCCTAGAAAACAACTGGGTAAAGAAGCTATTTGGGGAAAACACTTTGATAATTTGAATTCATTAGACTATAATACAACTTTTAAAGTCAGAAAGTGATTAGTTAAACTGAAGGCACCTATTGTGAAAATGTTTTCTAATAATATAACAGACATGTACGGCCATAAACAACAACAACAACAACAGAACATCCCCAAACTGAAACTCACATACTTAGAAGAAACCTAGAGAAACAGAATGTATGCTAACTTCTCTACCTACATACTAGTAAAGCTATCACTAGAATACCGCGTGATGCCACCTCGAGATGGGTGGCTACCAGAGATCACTATCTTTATTAAAGAAAACAACATATTTTCTGAATAACAGGAAAGCATCAAATGCATTCTCAAGTTCTCTTTGGAAGAGAGGATGCCCTTGAGGTCAGACAAAGTCTTAGTGTGAACTCTTAAAACTGCAGATAAGTGGAATTTTCCATTAGCTGATAAGATTGGTGCTTCAATAAATATGCCTCTTAGAAATACAGTCATGACTTCAGAGAAAGCTGTACATTGTCACAGTTTTTTCATCTACTTTACATGCAGAATTCCAAGAAGTCTCATAGCACAACTCTTGGCTCTTCAAAGAGCACCTCAGTGGCTCTCCTTTGTTATTGCTTTTAAGAAAACATAAGAGAAAGCCTTTAGAAACACCTTTTGATCCACCCCTACTTACTTTATTCAAAAGACCAGTACTATCACAAACCAAGAAGAAACAGCTATTTGAATAGGATACTTTATTTTCATTCAGGCTATCTGTGGGCAACTTTCTTGTAAAAATAAATAAGTAAATAAATAAACAAATGTGCCACATTATCAATTGTTCTGCAATGAAGATTTACACAAGTACTTGGAGCATAACAAACAAAATGAAAGTTTTACTATAACACGGTCATACTTACCATAGGTACTACATGTAAATTAACTTCAATCCTCCTTTCTAGTTGCTTTTGTGCTGGAGTACACAGGATTATCTTCAGCCTTCTTTCTTCTCTTTCATTTGTTTTTCCTTTTTTTTTTTCCCCCTGATGGATTTGTTTGTGATGCCCATTCATCTGATGTCTGGTTCAAAACCATGTACTTCATCCCAAAATGAAGACAGAAGGGCTGTAGAAGGTTTGTGGTTTTCCATATGCTCTTTCAACTCTGCTCTAGATTGCCAATTAAGAAATAAGATAAGTATGCTAATTCAAAAAGAAACCCAAAATACAGTATCAAACAGTATTTTGCATTACCACCAGTGACTGAAAAGACTTAAGAATTTGAGATAAGATACTTTCAGGTGAAAGACAGAATTGTAGAGGGATTTTTGAGATAGCACAACCCTCATAATACAGTCAAGTAAGAGAAAAAAAACACCTTGCCAATCATTCTGTGCTATGTTTGTGAAATACACACACAAAAAGGGGAAAAAATAGCTTCCCAAAAAAGCCAGACAAGCCATTTGTTTGGGTGGGTTTTTTTGTTTGTTTGTTTTGGGGTTGTGGGTTGCTTTTGGTTTGGGTTTTTTTTTTGGGGGGGAGGGGGGTGGGGTGTTTGTTTGGGTTTTTTTGTTTGGTTGGGGTTTTTTTAACTGTTGGGCCAAATTAGATCCAAGTTGTTAAATATAGGTAATGTTGAAGAAAGAACTATTCTATTTTACTTTTGCACATATTGTAAATATAATGAATATGTAGATGACTTACAGCAATGTTTAATTGCCATTCACACCCACCCTAGAAGTACAGATTATCAATCTTGGATGCATACCTTCATTATAAAATTGCCACAGTGCTGCTCAGCACAAAGAGAAAATCAAAGTGAAATAAGCACAAATTATAATGACAGGCTGGCCATCACAATAAATACCCCTGCTTTTTTAAAAGTGACAAAGGAGGAAGGAGAATCATGATTTTCAGGAATCTCATGTGACCTGAATCCCTTGGGTTTACAAGATTAGAATGTATTTATCATACAAAAGCTTCATCTAACAATGCACATTTTAAACAAGTGTCTTTTCTAAGTTTCCTCAGCTAAACTTCCAATATAGAAGATGATACACGCAGATAAAGAACAAGCTACATATTTACATAATGTAACTATTATGTTGCAAGGAAGTGATTTATTTTTGTTAGGAATATCCAAATATTAAGTTCCCTTTCTTATGCTGCTGTTAAAGTAGCATAAAACTCTAATTACATTATTAAGACTAATATCAAGACCAGTGAAATGACAACCATTTCCAACCTAAAATATAAGCTTAAAAAACACAGTGCTGCATACACTTTTAAACACATAGCATATTTTGTAAGACTAGGAAAAAAATTTCAATAAGCCCATTAGACGATCAAGAAGATTGCCAGTATTCATTTCAGAGCAAGGGGAATACTTTCATCCACAGAAAATATCATTTGGCACAGAGTCACTTGATTTGACTCAATCTTTTTGGTCCTGACATAATTTGCATATTACTGCTTTTGTAGGAGTTAATTATTTTAGAAACAAAGTACCAAAATTTCTCTTTTTGCCTGCCTGCCTCCCTCCCCCCTGCCTACAAACAAGATATGAAAGGTGATATTACTTTTTATGTAAATGATTTAATCTCAAAATAGTTGCACCAACTCTGAAGGTGACTTGTAAAATCCATCAACTTAAGCAGTATGTATCAAATGTTTCATGCAAGGGCTTGGCAATGTAAGACATTTCAGCACACTATTGTTTACAGCAGGAAAAAAATGAAAGTTTTTCCTCACCTAGTGTCATCAAGCCTTATTTATTAAATTGCCAATTCCTTTTAACTTGATGGTACAGCAAGCATCTAATTACAAACCCTGTTGTGTTATGGAGCCTCTAGTGAACGAGGGAGAAAGGAGAATAAATTGCCCATTTTAGGACTGCTTACAGATTAAAAAAAAAAGTAAATAGCTTTTTTGAGATCGTATATTCAAGACAGCATTATGAATAAACAAACACTTACCTGACCCTCCGTTCAGTATATACCAGCTCCATGCTTCAGTGTGGTTTGATGGTCAATATATCGTCACCAACACAGTATATGTTAGGATGTCATGATGGAGCCGAAGCCAGCGATCCTAAAGGGTCTAGATGTCACAGGACCTAAGGAAGAGATATGTGAACATGTACAGCAACATACTGTACAGTCTCACAGCCTAGTAACTATGAACATCCAGCACATACTGCTAAAGATTATAACATTTTTAGTAATTTATTTTAGTATGTTAAGGTAGATTCCCAACATATTTCCCACAACACAAAATAAATACTATATTAAAAAACAAAAAAAATCCCACCTCATTAAGGTCGCTAAGCCAAAAAACAGAAATTAGAAATTACCAAAATAAAAGTTGCCTTGATAACCCTAATTTCATTGCTTTTGTGTATATACGCTATGCCCACTAAACAATAAACCGAGATTAATAAAGCACTACCCATTCTACACACTGAATTTTAGAAGGATCACGGGGTGGGGTGGTGGGAATATAAATTTGCATACAGTCAAATCAGGCAATTGAAGATTTTGCAAGGGTACCTACCCACATAGATGAGTGTTTAACTTTGCAACCTTTACTGTGAGTTTTCTTCAATTTTTTGTGGGGTTTTTAAAACACGTTTAACATGTTTTAGGCTCTATTTTTTGAAACAAAATACCTAGTAAGTTAAAACATAAATTCAAGATTTCACAATGGGGAATTATATTTGAACTGACTGGCACTGCTGAAACCCTTAGATACACCAGAAACCTCTGACGCTAGAACCAATTGCCATTTGAGTAATGACAGCAATAGCAAACGGAAGTGGTTGCGGACCCTGTTACATTAATGGCGGTTCACGTATCTGTGACTCTAAATCCTTTCTGTCCACTTCATGCCAACGTGTTGCGCAAGTTATTTTCAGTCTCCAAGACTCCCCACTATTTTATTCTCTGCCCACTACCAGCAGCAGTTTCCTAACATGCCCAATTCTCCTTGAGTTCATCTCCTTCTCCCATCACGTCCTCCAGCAAATTCTCATGGGTTTTCCAGTCCCACTGGTCTTTAGTATCCAACTTTTTTTTTATATGCTCTCTTATGAAAGAATTAAATATTTTGGCAGCCAAGTACCAAAGAAAACTGGTAAGTTTTCTATATTCCTGTCCCTGCCTCCCTAAAACAGTCTGTCACAATTAGTTTCCTGCAGTAAGGTATCTTGACCATTCATTGCATTTTTCAGAGGCTGTAAAGAGGCGAAATCTCAACAGACTTTTGCATCAGGAGTTTGCCTTTCATTTATTCTAACAGAAGACAGTATCAGAAAAATGCTTAGATCTTTCCTGCAAGCCATGGACTATTAGGACTTTTTGAATAAAAGGTATCCACAGTCTTACTGGTTCCATTTGAAAACATGATGAACAGAAAGTTTTCCCCCATACGCATTCTAGAAAATTTGTTAATCATTTTGGTTGATTTGTTTTAAAAGGGAAAGTGTCAGTTAGAGGCAATCAGCCAATATAGTTTAAACAAACAAACAAAAAAAGCAAGACAGGTGAGCAAGTGAAAATGGTATCTTTTAAATACACAGCAACATTGGTAATAAAGCAGAGCATCTACAGTAGTGAAAAACGCAGTGCACTTCTCTAATACTAAAAATGAAGTAAGCAGCTGAAGTGTAAAAGAAGTGAGAGACAGGCAGGTGTATATCAAATTCATTTAATCTCTGTTTTCAGAGGAAGGGGATTTCTTTAACATAATCTTGGGGAAAGTTTATTTATCTGCATGAAGAGGAACTGCTGCTAGAGATGTATAGCCTCTACCACTACTAAAAAATAAACTACAAAATCAAATTTGACAGCATAAGAATTCACAGCCCCCGCCCCTCTTTTTGTTCACCCTGCAAGAGACAAAGCTGGATAGAGTCCTTTGAAAGTTGCTTTAGGACTTAAGAAGTGTTGAAGTTAGTCATAAGTACTGCTCATTTGGTGGAACTAAAGTAAATATATATTGATTGATAAGCCACTATACATTTACCCATCCGATTCATCCTGCTTCAGTTAACGAGATTATGTGAAGACAGCAGTCAGAAATCAGAGACAGAGGGCCAAGTCTCCACATAGCTCTGTTCTAACCGCAAGTCTAGGATTTTGTAGGTCAAGGTCTGAGGAATTGGAACTGCGAACAGTATGAACTGCAACATGCGCTTTTGACATCATTAAGTGTCAGAAAAAGGAATCAGAAAGAGATTAAACTCTTTGTTAAAAAAAGATCCAAACTGTAGATTGAACCTGGCTGGTCATCATTCAGAGTATCTGTTTCACAAAGCTAAAGTCAGAAAAGCTTCAGACATGAAGCATCCTTCAGCTGTGACATTTTAAGAGGTATAGGACCCCCCTGCCTCCCAAGTGAAGGGCCCAGTTTGAACACAACAAAACCCAACAAAACAGTGAGGTAATACAGTGTCTTCCTTATACAAAGCAAGATGGAAATAAAGCTCTTGCCAAGTAAGACAGAGCAAAATTGATGAAAGATAAATTTGCTGCTACTAACTTAAGGAAGAATTTCCTTTTAAACTAACAGACAAGTGGTTATCCAACCAAGCAATTATCAATTGCCAAAATAAGCCCATCAAAAACTCAAATCAACATAAAATGTACCCAAACGCCAAGCATGTTTATAGTATTTACCAAGCATTTGTTGCATTTTCTTTTACTTTTTTTTTTAACTGTTTAGTTTCTAAAGAGACCTACTGAACGGAGGGCGAGAGGAATAAAAAAATAACAACAAAAAATCCATCTATATGTGGAAAAAACGTCTCTCGCATCTCTCACATTCAGTACATGGATGCAGTTTGAAACTGTAACCATGGTTGCACGGATGCTTGTAGACGTTGATCCATTCCTTGGCTGTATTAAAAGCCACAGTTTGTTACAATAGGTCAAAATTGGATTAAATGGATTAATTTATAATATAAGACATTGCTCCATGTTAAACAATTATTAACTTAAAAGTTCAAACTTAACTCCTATGTAGTTTTAAAGTGGTTTTTTGCTTATTTAAGAAATATGAGGCTGAATTTGGCTGAGATACGCAGCATTTTAGAAGAAAGAGCAATTATTAATTATGAAGAAAAAATATGACCACGGGGGCTCTGCTGGCAAAAGCAAGGTTAGCTCAGCTCTAAGGATGCTCAATGCACTCCTCTCCCTCAATGTCAAAACAAAAAAAAAAAAAAGAAAAACCAGGATAACAAGCAGTTCTCAAAGATTTCAAACCACAATTTAAAATGACTTAGCAAAATACATACTTGCAGTGGAGTTATTTTGATACGACTTATTGAGCATATGAAAAATACTGAAGGACACTTAGGAAGCATCAAAATACCCAAGCTTCAAAGGATTATTTTTACTGGTGAGGATGCAACACACTTGTCCATTTTCTTCTAAGCACATCTGCTGACAGTCTAAATTTGGTCTGGAGAAAGTACTGGTTGGAGGTTGTGGGTTTTGCACAGAGGATTTCTATTTAATGGGAAATGCAATCAAGATCACTAACCCTTTCCTGTAAAGGTTTTGATACAAAATCACTCAACTTTGTAGCAGCTTCTGGACTCTTTTCTAAAGCTTAACATTCGAAGACCCAATATGATGACAGGCAGTGCGATTAGTCTTCAGGTCTTTTGCCTCTTTATCCCCGATGCAGATGGTAAACTGCCACTGCACAGCCTATACAGATATCAACAACTGTTTTAACTTAGACAAGTAAACAATAAGTAACATTGCATAATCACATACAAGAATCTCTCAGGACGACAAATTGACAGCTTTGCCCTAAATAAGAAATTAAGAAGAAACTTCAGTATACTCCACTGAAGTATTTTAGCAATTTGTATGCTTTTTTTTCCACTAACCAGTTAGGCTTTCATGTAGGCTAACAGTTTTAACAGATATAAAAGTTATACTGTAGCAAATAACATCAGCAGTTAGAACTAAAACTTGGCACTAAACATAAGTGTGATGCTAGGAAGCTACAGTTAAAACTTCGTTCAAAAGCTATCCTCACAGCAAGCAGGGAGGATCGCATACCCTTTGTGTCAGGTCCACAAGCATAATAAATGGGCAGACAACAGTTCTTTGTAATGTTATAGTAAAACTCCCTTTAAGGGAATGAAACATCTGAAAAATACTAGCAAGCTGAAGACTTCTCATAATTTTTTTAATGTTTCTTCTCCACCTCAAAAATGTATAGAAATTAGCACAGTGTTAAAAAGATACTTAGAAAGGCTTCCTTTGTTTATATTTATCACAAAAATGCAAACAACATTCAAAACAAATGTAAAATATTTACAATTCTATAATACTGTCAAGACCTTAAAAAGTTATTAAGTGTTTAACCTACTAAATTTCTCAATAGAAAGATAAAACTAAGTAAACTTCCTGCATACATTAACAGTGAATGGTAAGTTATAATCTTCAAAATTCATTGCTCCTAGACATGAGAGAAATTGTCAAAATAGTACCCCAAAAAACCTAGACACAGGTTGTTTTCTCACTGCAGTTGTAGGGGAGATAGGTTTTTTAATTCCCGCCCCCTCCCCCAAAATGGAAGGAAATTACTCATTCAAGAGACAACTTATAATTTGTCAATACAAAACAGTTCTCCTTTCACTTAAGACAACATTGTTTGCATAAGCACTCATAAATCTTTTCACTGTTGTAGTCACGGCTATTTTGAAATATTGTGAATTTCAGCTGTCTTTCTATGTGCACTCCTTCCCAATCTCTTAAGAGAACAAGTTAGACTGGACCACACCCTTGTTGGCAGCTTACAGTCACGTACAATTAAGTGGAGACACTGTATGTCGTTGTGAAGTACAAAAATACTCATTTTGCTTTTAGTTCTAAAAATAACCCTTTTTTTAGTTACTTTTCCTGCAGGACTTCTGCAATAACCTTATATCAAAATTCTATCTCCCGCTCTTTTAAACAGTAAAGCCTCAGAACAACCCCACCTATCCTAAAGATGATTTCAAAATTAAACTGCACAACACATATTTAATCTAAACCCTTCAAAACCTACACTGCAACACAGATGCAATGCCCGACCTGGCTACAATCACAAGAAGCCCTGTTATTCCACATTCCCCAATGCTCCTAACGTTGCCTGTTTTCTTATCAGGCCACTACCACAAACTCCAGAGCATTCCTGGGACCCATCACCTTATTTCACATAAATTACCTGGTTTTGCACTGGCCTCACTGAGCAATCAGAACTAAACCAGTAGTTCACGCCAGATAGCAAGAATTTGGTTTATATTAGCAGTAGCAGCCATGGAAACCTTGCTAAAATCAATCAATCACCTGCAACACCAAATGGTTAAACAGAGAAACACCTAGGCTACTTTTGTGCGCAAATCCTTCAAGATTTTACCTACAGACTTGAAGGTAAGCACTAAATGCATTCTTTTCTTGAGGATAAAACACTTGCAACTAGTAACTGAAACACTTGTTTTTTCCCTTCTTGCTTAAATGAAGTACAAGTGGTACAAAAACAACATTTGTAGTCAATACAAAGGCGAAGGACCACTGAAATACCGGAATTATGTCCTTTTGTGATTTAGGAGACACAGGTTATGTTACTCTACTAAGGTCCTCCATTGGTGGAGTGTAAACGGAGAGAATATTTAGCTAGCAGCAGCATCACAAAACTTAGAAATAAAAAGAGCGAACCCTGATAGACGTACCTTCACAATAATGTTAAAGAGCCACTAAAACACTAGTAATGTTGAAGTTATTGGAATAGGATGGTTAACTACTAGAAACATTCAGAATCGACAATATAAAACGAGACCAGACTTTGCAGAACGAAGAAACACCACCAAAAAGTGACCGCTTACAACGCTTCTTAGAATTTTTGCAATCCTCAGGTTTTCTTTGTTTAAACCACGAAGATGTTTCACAGCAGCATTTACAGCTCGTGCCGAAACCCTCTCATAAATCTGGCATCGACCAAATAGAGTCATGCACCACAGAGAAGTTTACAGCTGAGGAAAACTGCATGAGAATAAAAAATAATAAAGTTTTACTTACTTGTAAAATCACTGTACGGATGCTTAAGCACATCCCGAGAACGGCAAGCTACGCGAAGATTTCTTAGCGGCAGGGGCACTACCAGCCTCCACTGCTGCCACCCCCGGCGAGGGAAATGGCGGCACTTCCGGTCTGTTCCCCGCCCAGCACGCGGGATTTACTTCCGCCGGCGGCCGCCCCCGCCTCAACCCNCGGCAGCGAAGGAGTTTGGAAGTTCAAAATGGCCGCTGCGGCGGAGCCCGAGCTGCGAGCCCCCGAGTAAGAGATGGGCTGGGGAAGGCTCCTCGCTGCGTGGCGCCTCGGGGAGGCGGAGGGAGATAAGCGCGGGCGA
>VWZL01005755.1:2915763-3032723 GCA_013396915.1 Stercorarius parasiticus
GATGGGGGGAGCACGGGCGCGCGCAGGAGGCCGCGCGCCGGCCGGCCCGTTGGGGGCGGGGGGAGGGGAGGGGAAACGGAGCTGGAGCTGGGACCTGCGGGCGCGTGTCTTCGCTTCCGCGTGCGCCTTCCCGCCTCGGCGCGGGCGGGGGNTGTCCGAGCTGGGCCTCCCCCGGTGCCTCGGGGCTGCCCCTCCGCCTGCCCGCACGCCCTGCGGCGAGCCCACCTCCCCCGAGTCCCCGGCGCTCTCGCGGTATAAAATTTCCCTGCGCTGGTGGAAGCGAAAAAGCGATTTGTTGCCGGCGGCCCCTCCTTCCAGCCCGCCAAATGACTGGCAACTCCCGGCTGCCGTGTGGAAGCGGAGATGGAGCTGCCGCTTCCCCTGCCGCCGCCCCGACCGAGGTTCCGGGGGTGCGTTTTCCTGGCACCCCGGTTAGCGTCGTGAGATTTTAGGTTTGTCGACGCTCACAAGCTCCTGAACGCTTTCTTCTCTGGAACTTTTGCCTGCAGTTGACAACCTAATGCTTACTTTTTTGCTGCTCTTCACTATACAAACGTTTTAAACGTATAAACTGCTTTCTGTATTTTTTTCCCTCGCTTTAAAAATAGTGATTTAAGGGTTTTGTTGTTGTTTTTAATTGTGGGAGTAGAAAACAGGTAAGGAAAAGCAGTGCCTGTACATGTGAGCTGTGTAAAACACGTGAGCACATGAAGAAGTGTGTTTAGTATTGTATAGAGAAACATAACTAAGAGCAATAAGGTAAAATCTGGCGATAGGAAGCTTGAATGTAGGAAAAGATGGGTGAAATCTCTTCACAGATCTTCATGAGCTTTGTGGTGTTCTCCTTGAATTCAGAAGTAAGAAAAAGCTGGGCTATAATAATATCATGTCACAATTCCTCCATAGTTAAAGCCATTAGCACCTAAACATGTAGTTACCGATCTGTCTCATCACCTTCTGAAATCTTCTTAAAAGGTTTCTCATCCATGTCATTGCACCTCTGAAGCATTTAAATGAAGTAAAAGTTTAGCCATGTTTTGATGCAGTTACGTGAAGTTAATAGATTTTTGTACGTGAATCAACTCTGAAATATTTCATGCATGTTAACGAAATTAATAGTAATTTTGTAGTTGAGGTACAAATGCAAAGAAAACTGGCAGTTGTATTAGCGGTCTGTAGCGGCCTGAGATACTGCTGTGGTGCTGTATCTCATCTGGCGCCTCCAGTACCAGCTTGCTTTTATGGAATGTAAGGTGGGGTTATTACATAAGATTAAAATACATACGATAACATAATAACTTCCTTATAGATTTCGGTGTCACTTTCTGCTATTAAGAGAAGGAAGACTTAATCTGGAGCAGCTTGAATGGATGTGATTTTTGTTGTTCTGTAATATTTTTGTAACATGTTGAAGTACTATTAATGTGTTATTGGGGACTTGTATAGCATCCTGTATCCAGATAAAAGAAATCTTGAAAGATGCACAGTTCCCTTAAAATTCTCCTTGTGACATTTCCCTGCCATTTAAGCAGCTTATATCACTGACATGCTTGCTCTGGATTGCAAATCCAAGTTGAAAAAGTTTTCCACGTAATCCTTTTTCCTTTTTTTTTCCATGTCTTTTGTACCAAATGCAACATGGAGGAAAGTCATTTCAAGGCAGTTTGTCCTCTTTCTGTTATTCTGTTGTCATAATGGTGTGTAGTGTTGGGAAAAGCAATTAAGAATAACATCCTTCTTTATGCTTTTAGTAAGCAGAAGTAGTGGGAAAGATACAGTAGAAAAAGCATACAGCATTTTGACTCAAGTCTCTGAATATTGCATATTTTTAACTCAAATGGTCTGTTCCTCAAGAAGTTTCTCATTGCAGAGCACTGTAGTGTTGATGGTTTTAGCAAATAATTTTAGTGTATGTTGCAGAAAAGTCTGCATTATTTACTAGTACTAGAATTTGCATTAACTCAAGCAGGAGAGAATCAGTAACTGTGCACTGTTTGAAGATCCTATTTTTAATTAGGAAGATGCTAATCAGATTTATGGTGAAGTGCCATCCTTTATGCCTGGCTTAGAATACCTCTGATATGATCAACAATCCAATAGAATAAATATATTCTTCAGAAACATCTGTTGTATGAAACTAGTAGAGTTCAGAAGATATCTCTACATTTCTGCGTACATCCCCCACAGCTCCTGACCATCATGTTTAGGGAATTTCTTTTCCGTGAGTGAGGCTTGGGATACAGAAAGTTATTAAAGAGTTAGCTAGTAGATTCTGAAACATTAGCTTAGGTGGGGTGAGTTTGTAGAAAGGTGAACTCTGGCACCTGTAATATACGGCAACAGATTTCAAAAGGCAAATATCCGACTTACCACAGACAGTAAATTAATTGATGTTCTGCAGATCAGGAGGTGTTTGCTAAGCACTGTAAAAAAAATCTATTGGGAAGCCAGTTTCAGCGTCTAAAGAAGATAAGTGAATGCATAACGTCAGGACTGAATTTTATAACTTTGAAGTTAGGAAGTACACTATTTAAATTGCTTGTTGCTGTGACTAGCTAATTGAAATTATTTCTTTTAAAAGAAACACTACACATTATTATTTAAATAATCTGCTGTAGACTTATTTTCTGCTTTTTTGGCCTATGCTATTTTACAGGTCTAAAGATTACAGGTTTTTTTTCTTGGGAAGCCAATAGTCTGCTGTATACTATCAGAAAGCTTTTCGGAAATTAGACTTCCTTAATTTATCCTGACTCCTATATTGCATAAATAATATAAATACAATAGGAATAGTTCTTGATTTTCTAACAGGTGTGAACATTTATAGAAAGAAATAGCAGTTAAGAGAATCAGTTGACTGTGTGAGATCTTGCTAGATGGTTTGATTAGGATAGTCAGTGTCGTCCTTTGAAATAAGTTTTGATCTTTGTAGCATGACTATCGTCTGCCATTTGAAAATACTTTTAAAAGGCATAGCTTGGGTTAGGCATTGGAGTGGAGCAGCAAAGGATGATGGCCTGACAGGACGCATAAATATGCAGCGCTGTTGTGTACTATTAACAGATATTGTCAGTATTGAATCTAAAAGCATAAGCATTGATTTCACCCATGTGTTTTGTTTTGTTAGTGCATTTGCTGTATTTCCTTTCCACAATATTTCTTTTTGCCGTCACAGCTGTCTGTTCAGGAGGAAGTGTATCTGTGGTTATAACTTAGTTACATTAGTTGTACATTTGTAATTCTCCCAAAGGTAGGTAATTAAATGCCAGTCAGTTTCTATCATAAAAAAGACTGTCAACACAAGATTAAGGACTGCAGTGAGTTGATAGTACTGATCTGTATTTTTAATTTTTTGCAGGGTTGAGGATGCTGATGCATCTGAGAAAAGTGTAAATGAAGAAAATGGGGAAGTATCAGAGACAGACCAACCTCAGAATAAGCACAGCCGACACAAAAAAAAGAAACACAAACACCGAAGTAAACACAAGAAACATAAACATTCTTCAGAAGAAGATAAGGACAAAAAACATAAACACAGACATAAACATAAGAAACATAAACGGAAAGAGGTAGCTGATACCTCTGACAAGGAAGATGGACCAGCTAAAAGAACTAAAATCGATTTTTTAGCTCCTCTGGAAGACTTGGAGAAACAAAGAGCATTATTGAAAGCTGAACTTGAAAATGAATTAATGGAAGGAAAAGTCCAGTCTGGGATGGGATTAATATTACAAGGTTATGAGTCAGGATCTGAAGAAGAGGGGGAGATTAATGATAAAGTGCGAAATGGAACAAGACCCACAGCTAAGTCAAACACTAAGGGGAAGTTAGAACCTGTGGACAATAAAACTAGTTCCAAGAAAGGAAGTAAGAGTGAATCAAAAGAAAGGACTAGGCACAGATCTGACAAAAAGAAAGGCAAGGTAGGAGTCGATGGAGTCAAAGAGAAGACAACTAGAAGCAAGTCAAAAGAGAGGAGGAAATCCAAAAGCCCTTATAAGAGAAGTAAGTCTCAAGATCAGACAAGGAAATCCAGGTCTCCAATGCTCAAAAGGCGATCTCAGGAGAAAAACAGAAAGTCTAAGTCTCCCCCAGAGGATAGAAATAAGGCTGATGATAAAAGTAAATCAAGAGATCGCAGAAAGTCTCCAGTTGTAAATGAGAACAAAAGTAGAGATCGTGGCAGAAAATCTAAATCTCCAACAGAACTAAGAAGCAAATCCAAAGATAGAAGATCACGGTCCAAAGATAGAAAACCTAGGAGATCAGAGACTGACAAAGAAAAAAAGCCAATTAAATCTCCTTCTAAAGATGCTTCTTCAGGGAAAGAAAACAGGTCCCCTAGGCGACCTGGCCGTAGCCCAAAGGGAAGAAGCTTATCTCCCAAACAACGTGAAAAGTCAAGGAGAAGCAGGTCCCCTCTCTTCAATGATCGTAGATCTAAACAGAGTAAATCCCCCTCTCGAACCCGATCTCCAGTTAGAAGAGTGAGGAGTAGGTCTGCAGAAAGGAAAAGAAGAGAGTCAGAAAGGAGGCGTCTGTCTTCTCCCAGGTAATGTAAAGATGTCATGAACCATCACAGAAATGCATTACAGGATGAACTGAACTGTCTTCTTGTTTGGTATTTATCTCTTTGTTTTATTCTGAAAATAGCTACTATAAGAGGTAATGGGATTGTGTATTATATTGTGACCTGACTTTGTTTGTATTCAGTTTTTTAAAAATACTCCCCCCAGCTGTCAGACATGCATATTTAGCTTTGAGTGTTACAGTGCCGAGTTATTTGCTGTTCACAGTATTGCTGGGAATAAGTTTTCTAACTGAGGTTGTCCTTTTTTGTCACTTGGTTGGCTTCAGAATTTGGCTTCTACTTTCTTTCTTAGTTGAAAGTTCAGTTGCTTTCAGGAATTTCTGTGGAGTGAGAGTCCCCTCCGCTCTTACATATCAGTGTTGGCTAAAAGTGGGTAATTAACCCCTTTTCCTCTCTCAAAAAAACCCCTAACGATAGAGTCAGCATGTGTGAATGTTAGCAAATTTTTTATATCAAAATGTCCTTCTCACAGTCATTTTTTTTCTTAAAAATATTTTGTATTTTTCATTTGTTAGAGGTATGGTAGTGTTGCTTCATTATTGGTCTGTTGTATATCATTACCGTGTTTTGCATACACTTGAAGGAGACACACTGAAATATTTTTAATGTATTTCTAGTTTTAGCATTTTTTTAAAAAGACAGTTTAGCTTGTGAAAGCAGTTACCTTGAAATTTAATTTAATATAAACCATGAGACAATAATTACTAACATGTCCTTCTCTGAAGCTGAAAAGGCCTGGATGATAAGTTCACAAGCAGAGAACAATATAAGTGTATACATTTTTGGAAGTTAATTCATTAAATGTAAGAAGTTCAACAGGCAGAAGAGTTCAGCATTACTTTTGGATAATGAATAATGTAAAATGTTTTGTCATGGGGTTTAGTTTCACCCATGCCAAGAATTAAGAGCAAAGAAGTATAAACTTAAAACTGTGTATTGTAACCACAAAGATCTAGCTGTATATAAATGCGTAATAAACGTGAAAGTCTTTCTGCCTGCATCACTGAATGCTACTCTGGTTTGAAGTTTGGGGTTATCTTCTACAGGCGCATTATCAGCTTATTGTCTGTACTACTGCTTAGCAATACTGCAGGTGCTTTGGAGGATGGCTCCAGTGGTGTTAACCAGAGTAAGCAAGTATTGTAAATGCTAGCAGTTTATCTGACTGCTCTCCAGTGAACCGGGAATGTATCAGTGCAACCACCATGTTTCTTTGACATAGTATTTGACTTTTCTTCCACAGTATTTTGCGTCTTTCAGTTTTCATTTCTCATGACAGCTTGCATTGCAGACAGTTTGAATTAGTTGTCTAGACAGTATTTCAAGTGAGGCATGTGTTGAGAATTTTGCTGTCAAATTCATACTTCTGTAACACCGTGCTGAGCGGCATGTGAGTGGGGGACTACTAAGAAATATTTTTTGCTGCAAGTGTTTGCAAATCAGTAGGAATAATCTTTCTTTGTGGGACATCCTGAACTAACTCCAACTATGTTGGAGTTTTAACCACCTGTAATTACTCAGGCTGTCAGAGAATTTCAGGAGCTTTACTGAACAGTTTTAACCAAAAATTCCCATTCATTTTATTTCTCCTGTTTGTTTCCAGTATTCTAATCATGTAAGATACTTCTCAGATCTTTGACTGAAGTTACTCATTGTATGACATACTATGAATTTCTAATGAGCTTCTACCTTTTGTCTCGTACTTGTGATCCCCGAACTGATTTAATTTTTTTAGTTATTTTGATTGGGTTTTGGCAGTACAACCACTTCATTAGCCAGGAAACCTGGAACTTTCAGTTCATCCTGTGACTTTTTCTGTAATATTGTTCACAAGAACATAATGTAAGTTAAATGGGTTAAAGGGATCAGTCTGCTCCAGCTTTTTAGTCTGGAGTAATTTCTTGTGGAAACTGCCAGTGCTTCTGCATGTGCATAAATTCTCAGCCTGTCTTACTGCTTACTATTTTGCATCAGTTCTGTATGCCTAGTCATTATACGTAGCTAAGGTAACTGAAACTAACAGTCTTAAAAGAAACAAACAAAAAAAACCGTTATAGAATGGGTGGAATTAATCTTTCAGACCCAAGAGATTTTGTTCATCGATGAGAGATAACACTTGAAATAACTTGTCCCAATTTGATTTAAAAAAAAAAAAAAACCAGGGGGGTTTGGGGGGAGGAGATGAAGTAGCAATATTTTCTTTGAACAATGGTGTGGAAATATTTTCCAAGAATTTCTGTTGTAGTGTCACTAGAATAGTTGTTAAATATTTTTAACTTCTATCCTTTCCAATTTTTAATTGTAGTCTTGTGGTTGTGGAATACAGTTAAGCTTTTTAATGTAGTTGTCCCATCAAGAATTTTTTTTTTCTTGGAATAGTTGTGAATCTGTATAGAGAAGATTGAGCAAATTTTGAATAGTATATAGTGTCACACTTGAATGATTTTTTTAATTTGAGAAGGGTTATTTTACATGGTAATTAAGAATTCTAGTTTTCATCTGCTGTATTAGAACGTGGGAAATGTTGAAGCTGTCCAGTTCTAGTGTCCAAATTGAAATAGACATTAAAGTCATTGCTGTGGAGTAGTATGGTCCTAAATTTCAATACTGTGTGGTAAAGTTACTGAGAAAATTCTGAAGAAGGAGTTATTGTGTTTTATTTACTGTTCAAGTACTGTTTCTAATAAACATGAAAATAGATCACTGTTTATCTAAGACTTAAACACAAGCTTTGTTTTAAAAACCTCCCTTAGCTGTGTGGTAGTAATTAACAAGTTCTGTTTTCATAGTTGTCCTGAACTAGACCTATGTATGGGCACACATTTCCCAGGGTGGGCAGGCACACACAAGAAGGGCAACCAGCTCTGCAGCATACTTATCCCTCCCTCCTTCAGAAGCACATCTGGTGGCCCCTCACCTGCAGTAAGATTTTAAAGGGAGCTTTTAGAGGGAATTGTGGTTTTTGTTTTCAGCTTGCTCCTGATTTTACTGCTGTTCTCTTCCTCTATTTTAAGAACGCGGACCAGAGATGATATTTTGTCTAGACGTGAAAGATCAAAAGATATTAGCCCACCCAGTAGATGGTCTCCATCCAGAAGAAGGTCTCGGTCCCCCATTAGAAGGAGGTCTCGTTCACCCCTTCGACGTAGCCGATCTCCAAGAAGGCGGAGTAGATCTCCTCGGAGAAGGTAGACACACTGCATTTTTAAATGTATTTTGTAAAATATTACTAAAAGAATATCTTATGTGTAAAAAGATAATGCATTTTTTTTGTCCACATTTATACATGCCAGCATAGTTGAATTCATTTTGTTCTCCATTAATGCATTTGTTTTATTGCTTGAAGTCATTATGTACCTATGTGTTTTATGAATAAGTTTTCCTCCTTTTCTTCAAAAAACAAAATCAAACCAGAACGCTCAAATCCAAACCCCTCTTATTGTTACCAGGGATAGAAGCCGAAGAAGTAGATCTCGCCTTCGAAGGAGGTCCAGGTCACGTGGTGGCCATAGGCGTAGGAGCAGAAGCAAAGTTAAAGAAGACAAATTTAAAGGTAGTCTTTCTGAGGGTATGAAAGCTGAACAGGAGTCTTCATCAGATGAAAAGTAAGAATTAACTTCTAACTTGCGCTGATTATCTAAAAATACAGATCCGCTAATATGGAGAATGAACTGACATTTGTCTTCATGGTGTAGTTTTCGGGTTGTCACTTAAAACCTTAATCATGTTTTCATACTTGTGATCTTGTCAAGTTACTCTTGGGATGATCTGGGAAACTTTGGAGTATGCAAGAAATACCAAGTCCTGTTGGCCAGTGGGCAGACCTGAGGGGATGATATGTTGTTTAGTTTCTAAATTCAATTTGATCAGTATCTTGTGAAAATATTTGGCATGTTTCCTCAAGCGACAAGCTTGAGGAAAAACTATTAACAGTTGAAAGGATTAATTGCTATCTGCAAATTGTTTTTATATTTGCTAAATATCTACTTTATCCAGTTGCACAAGGGTATGCATTCTTAATCAAATTATCAAGGAAGAATGATGCTGAAATGAAAATGAACAAGGGGTTTTTTTGTTTTTTTTTCTCTTTAAAAGCAGTTACTGTTAATAGTTTACAGTTAAAAATTAAATACTCAGAAGTCCCAATGAAATACCAAAAGATAAGTTTTCTCTGTGAGGAGGTATAAATATACACACTGGGGCTTAATACACCTTTGCTTTCTGAGTCAGTTGATCAGGTATTGTTTAATATATTGTGGGCTTTCTACATCAAAGAACTGCATTTGGTAAAAATCAGCAGATAAGATTATGTTTATGATGTTATATAAAAAATAATCGTATTTTTATAGTCTTGAAGACTTTGATTTGGAAGAAGAAGATGAAGAAGCAGAGATAAGACAAAGACGACTACAGCGACAAGCAATTGTTCAGGTACAGGGTTCTATTATCATGTAGGTTATGTGAACTAATTTTAGGCTTTCAGTGTAAAGTGTTGTGATAAAGGAAGGCTCTTAACCTAATACTACATTATGATAGTAATTACTATTACTATTTTTTTTTTCCAATTAATTTATTGCAAATGTTAGTCTTGGTTAAACTGTATACTTCTATTGCAACAACATTGCCTTTAAGACTGAAGAAACTCTTCTGGGAGTCATTTATGTGCTATGGTTAAACCTTCTCTGACAGTCCTATGACATGTTAAAAATGTTCTTCAATTATCTTAATCTGTAGGTTTTCTTCATAGCTGTATCATAGATATCGTAGTGTCGATATAGCATTAAGTTACCTATCAATTAACTTAACTGGTCAGTTTGTTTCAAGTAGAAATTGTCCTTGTTCATTTCCAAAACTTCATAAAGCCACTGGCATGGGTTCCCTCTTCATCAAAGTAGATAATGTATTAAGTTACACTTGTGAGCTCCCATGAACTTCTTATTCCTGATAAGAAAGTAGCAGTAGTGACAGGTAATAGTGATTGAGACCCCGGAAAGGGAGCTGTGGCCAAAGGGGATGTAATTCTACAGCACAGGTTAGTTGTCTTTTTTTAAAGTTGGGATTTGGCACACAGTTAGAACATAGTAAGCAAATTGCTATAGCATACTTACTTATAAAGAAACCCTGGGTTTTATGCTGCTTAAAATAAGCAGCACTAAAAATACTGTTCATCGTTTGACTTTTTTGCAAAGTCCAGTGTAAAATCCGTCAGAACTATGACTGAGTGAAACCATAGAAAGTAAATTATTTTTAAAGGCCAGTTATACCTACTGTTGGCCCATGCAGGAAGGAAATTCCAGAGCTTCATTCCCTAAATGGGAAACCTCTGCTCATATTGAATAGTTCAACCTTGATAACTGAGTGCTATAACCATTTATTCAGTTTGATTTTTAACTTTTGTGAGAGGAAGTGACACTTATATAATTTCACACTACTTGAGTTAAAAAAATAATTTGTAAAGGTGTTGTCTTGAACTTTCTTAATTCATCTGAAATTTTTCAACAAGAGTGAACAAATAAACATGTTTTCTAGTTCAAATTGAAAAACTGAATCTAAAAACTTCTTTTCTGTACCATAACACTAATAAAAATGGAAAAGATTCTAGGATGTAAGATACAAGATCATAAATGTTTCCTTAAAGGCTTTATTTCACTACTTAAGTGCCAGAATGGTTTAGTAATGAATCTATTGGTACTGACATTGTCACGCGCAACAAAATAGTTAATCTTCAATAAAAATAGCTTTTTACACAGATGTAAAAGCCTAAAGGACACGCATGAATTTTTTAGTCATCTTTTATGGTCTGGGCTGTGGTGCGTTATAGCAAAATGAGTTTTCAAAAACCGTATTGTGCAAATAATCTGTTGCCATTAGAGATGTAGGTGAAGACGGAAAGCAAAGATTAAGGTTTTACACTAAACCATTGAAAGACTCAGTATAAAAATGTTTAAATTGTGATAGGCTGTGATGGTGAGATTAATAATTAAGTTTCTTTTTAGAAATACAAAGGCCAGACGGAAGACAGTAATATATCTGTACCATCTGAACCAAGCAGTCCTCAAAGTAGTACGCGTAGTCGCTCAAATTCACCAGACGACATCCTAGAAAGAGTAGCTGCTGATGTTAAGGAGTACGAACGGGAAAATGTGGACACATTTGAGGCATCAGTAAAAGCCAAGCACAACCTCATGACAGTTGAACAGAACAACGGTAAGAATCAGAAATCTCTGCATAGTGCGATTTATGAAAGCTCAGCTCTGAAGCAGAGCACTTCAAAAGAGACATTTTGCTTAGTGTCCTTATATACTTCCAGCCTTGGAAGTAGATGGACTTTTTGAACAGAATTTGAAAATGTTTCCACCAATATTATGGTACTTAAAAGCATAACGTTAAAATAAAACTTGCTCGTTGAGGAGGGTGGTATGAATGGCACATGCTCTCTATATTTCTAATAGCTCTTGACACAATTCATGCTATAAATTTGGAAGACCAAGTAACGATGTCTGTCTTCATAGTTAAGAATCACCCTTTTTGACTTCCAAATCTTTCTTTTCACTCATGCATGTTGTTTTCCTAGAAGCTTAATATGGTCCTAGTCTTTATTTTGGGGTGGGTTGGAAACCATGCCCCCTTTTGTCCCTTTTTTTTGGTCAAAGCCACTGTGTTAGAAGAATATAGGTGGGTCTGTAGTAATTTAGAATGATTAAGGCTTTTGAGAGTCTTTGCTAATAGGTCCATTTTGGTAGCATAACTTCTTGATGAAGATATGGCTATTTCTTCCTCTTCCTCCCTGCACATAGTCTATATGTCTATATTCACATACATATATAAAATACATCTTGCTATAAAACCTGCCTTGTATGTGCTGCCTGCGGCAAAAGGAACATAGATCATTTCCCAGTGCACCCTTGTAATATTGAAAATCGGCCTTTTTTTTTTTTCAGTCTTTTGAAAGTGGATTATTGCACATCTTCCAAGTAGTGAAAAGGTGTGACTAGTTGCTGTGTGGACATACTTGAGCTAGTTTTAACTACTTCAGTTTCTCTTCACAGTTTAATTGCAACAGCACGCTGTTTAACAAGGGCTGTGAAACCTGCCCATCCCCTCAGGAAATGGTTGGACAGTTAGCTTGTATTTCGTGTCATGTGCTAGATGTATCCCTAGGGGCTAAATATGCTATGTTCTAGTGGATGCTTCTCTTTGAAGTAATAAAGCTGCATCTCTTGGGACTGGTTTACTGCTCTGTAGTTTGTCCTGGTGTTCCCTTGAGCAGTGTGTTTTCAGATTGTTCTCCTGCAATGTAGGTGGAAAGAACTATCTTACGCGCTTTTCCTTATTTGCATACCACAAGTTTAGACTTAAATCTTCGTATGTGTAACAGACAATATCTTTTTCCTTTTTTTTTTGTCAGAGGCACGTACTGCTTTCTAATTTTGTCCACTAAAGTATATGAAAATATAACTGTTAACTACATAGTCATTTTAAGATATGAAAAAAGGTTTGTTTTTAAAAACAGATCAGTTACACTCAAATCTGGGAATTGTCATATATTGGTAGGATTCCAGGTTGGAGGTGGCTATAAGAACAGATGGAAGCAGTGAATCACCTTTTTTCCGAAGAGCCATTTTTTATTTTTATCCTGACCTCATAGAGGCAGGATAGTGAGTTGCAAAGGAACTAGTTAATAACTCACTGTAGCCCAGTGCAAGTGTGAGTAACTGGAACTAAAAAGAAAATTTGAGGAAGTTGCTAGAAGGGTCTATATCTTGAAACAGTGGTGTAGCTTGTCTCCCCATAGTGTCAGGTGACCTTGAAACAACAGTGTCAGCATGATGGATTAGAGTTTTTGATGGTGTCAAAAGATTTCGGTCTAGTTATTTTGTATGAAAGTGGTTGGCCATGAGACCTGAAGAATCTGAGGTTAAGTGTTTATTTTTCTCCATTGATTAATGCCCTAACGGGAAATTTACCATGGTCGTGAAGGGATGCTAGCATAATGTGTGTTATGAAATAGTTTGAAGTTTATTTTCTTTCACTAATGTGTACTTAATTTATATTTCTTCGCTTTTATCAACAAAGTAAAATGTCTTTGGGACTTTAAAGATGATTAAAAGGTGAGAAAGGGATAATCTTGCCCCCATTAAAAGTGTTTCTCTTAAACATAATAGTTAATGTTGTCTTTTGCTAAAAGCTACGCACAAGGTCCTTTTTGTCAGGGTTGAAGAAAACATTTACCAAAGAAAGAACTTCTGGGCTTTACACCTTTAGTTTTTAGTAAAAAAAAATACCTTGTGATTAGCAAAAAAGCCAGAACTTGCATATTAAAAACATGCCTGTATTTTTTTATATATAGACACAGTCATTTTATATATATTTTTATACATATATATATATAGTCATTATCTGTAGGGATCATGTAAGTATGTACTTCTAGTTTTATGCTGTGTGAATTACTTGAAAGCTATTACACTTAATTTTTCAAGGAGGTGTAAATTCTCAAGTGCTTTGAAGAACTTATGCAATCCGAGTTTTGTATTTCTAGAATGTAAAATGGTATTTGCTAAAAACATTAGTAAAGCTACCTGTTTGCCAACATGCTGATCTTAGATTATATTGTAAAGGTACCAAGTCACAAATTATACTGGTAACAGAGTTAATAGTTTGTCATCTTTTTCATGTTAAGTAATACAAATTTCATTTTAAGGTTCATCTCAGAAGAAACTGCTAGCTCCTGATATGTTCACAGAATCAGACGATATGTTCGCTGCATACTTTGATGTAGGTAATTCTTGGAGATTAAATGTGTGATTTTTTTTTTTTACTTGACTTTTGTTAGAGAGTTACTATTGCTTGATGTTTGTAGGGACTTTGATTTGTAAAAGCATGTGTAACTGAGTGGATGGTACGCTGAATCTTTTGGTCAGCCAAGGCAGGCAAAGTAGTTCTTAATTAATATTTCAGTGAAGGGAAATCTGCTGAAATTAGTGGGAGCTTTACCAGAGTAAGCAATTAGGGAATTCACCTGTTATTTGAGTAGGACCTGTAATGGCACACAGTAACAAACTTATAAATAAGTTGCACTTTAGGTTAATGGTACCATAGTACATTGTTCTAAATATGTGCTTTTTTCAGAGGTTCATGTATGGTTAATTAAAAAGTGTCAGTGTAAGATATTTTGATTTGCTAATGATGCTGTGTTGGATTAATGTAGTGTTTTGTTTGGTGGGGGTAGTTTTTTGGATGAAGAGATGCATTTCCTGCTTTTACTTTTGCAATATTCCAGCAGCTTTTCTCTAAACATGTTGAAGTAGCCTGCAAATCTTGGCAGTCCAGTGACTAGTTTTGAGACATACTTGCTGTTCTCTGTAAATCTACGTCATTGTTCCTGATGCGCAACACTGAGAAATAAGTTAAGACAGCAATTTTCTTCTTAACTTAGAAATTCTCCAGTTAATTTTGTTTTATGGCATGCATAATCTATTAGGTATGACAGAAGCATTCGTGATAAAAGGCTGCCATATTGTCGCTCTAGTGGCACTGGTAATACTAATAAAATAAAAAATCAAAACCCCTTTGACCTGGAAAAAGATAAGTACTTGAAGGATAGTGTGGGGGGTGTGCTTTTATAAATTTGAAAGTTAAAAAGAGGGATTTAAATGACTTGTGAGTGAGTGGTTCCCCCTTCCAAAAACTGTTGTTCAATTATTCTTTATTACTCACAGATTTGAATTTGTGGTAATACATTGCCAAATCTGTTAAGATATGCCAATAGCAATTGTAGTAATTTTATGATTTTAAGTATAATAGGCGAAATCTGTGAAGTGACATTGAATGAACAGAAATTCAAGGCTTAAACAGTTACATTTTCCCCACGAATTGCTAAACTTCATTACTACAGACATCCTATAAATAAAAAGACTTATTCAGGTGGTCCAAAATGTGCATTCTAACCTGACTCATATAAATTTCTTGTGGGTAGGAATTGAAGCTTTACCCATTTATGTTTAGTAATAGTTCTGTTGGTTGTTCCCATCCTCTTTCCTTGCATCAGTCTTTAGATACTGGTATATAAATAGTGTTTTATGCTCAGTACTTTCTATCTCCTACAAGATAAGTGTGTTTGTACTGTGCAGAGGAACAGCGTTTTGATAGGAAAAAAGGGCTTTTGGTAAGTAAACAACAGGGAAAAACATAGAGCACACAAGCAAAGCTGTTACTTTTCTTTTTATTTCAGAGTGCTCGTCTAAGGGCTGCTGGGTTTGGCAAAGACTTCAAAGAAAACCCCAATCTGAGGGATAACTGGACTGATGCAGAAGGCTATTACCGTAAGTTGTATTTGTTGATTTGCAAGGAGAGCTAGAATGAGGGTGCTGAATGGAGAGGATCCTCATGTAAAAAGTGATGTTATTTTAATGTAAATGTACTACAGTGCCCTCACTGAGTGTGTAATGTAACGGCTGAAATTAGCTTGCAAGTTTTAACCTCAGTTATGAAAAGACTCCAGAAGTACAGAATCACTTTGTTCCCCATAATTTCCGCAAAGCTAGGTGATACAAAACATTGTACACTATGGAATTAAGGGATTATACCGTTCATCATGTTTTTCTGAATTAATAGAATGGTTTATTTTTCATAAAAAGTTTCATTATGTATGTCATTCATAACTCTTTAAATTGCTTGATTTTTATCCTTCAGGTGTTAATATAGGTGAAGTTCTAGATAAACGTTACAATGTCTATGGTTACACTGGTCAGGGAGTCTTCAGTAACGTAGTGCGAGCCAGGGACATGGCAAGAGCAAACCAAGAAGTAGCGGTTAAAATCATCAGGAACAATGAACTTATGTAAGTAATACTTTTGTTTAATAATAATAATAAAGCATATTGTAACAATTGGAAGTTTTTCATGATGTGATTTGAATCTCCCTTTGTTTCAAGTGAAGTAACAGATCACAGCTGTGATTCCTGCCTTTTCTGCTAATATGAGCCAGATAATGGGAAGCGCTTGAGGACTATGTATCCACACTTCTTTACAGCTATCACAGGAGAAGGGTACTTGCATTTTCATCAGGCACTTTCTCATTTGCAAAACTGCAGGGAACAGTGGTAGCAAGGAACAAGGTTACAGTTAATTATGAGGCCTGCCCAGCCCTAAAGCTTTTGAGATGGGAGTCGTGGACTGTAAAAAATTTTGTTTTGATGGGCCAAATCGATTTGGCAGGCTGTGGGTTGGATCCTAATTGATCATCTGCGACTTACAAAAAGACATTGTACATTAATTATTTTTGTATATTCTCTATATGTTTGCATATATATAAGCTATGTAGAAGGGGATGGGGCTCTCCCCCTTGAAATGAAGAAAAAAAAAAAAAACAACTAGGTCTTTCAGAATGAGTGAACATTAGCAAGTATGATCTATTAAACTACGTTACGTGAGGACTTTTCTATAATATTCATTTTCAGTATCTGCTGTAATATTTCTACAGTCATATGTTACGTCCTCTTCCATTAAAGACAACTTAAATAAAAAATCTTTTCCATGCCTTTTGTCTTGGAAGTTTTAAAACGTGTCTTGCTGTGTGTATAACTGGACTATTTTGAGTTATATGAATAGGTATCTGGAAAAGTCTAAAAAGAGAGGGGGGTGATAAGCGATTTCAGTTTGTTGTACGCACCCAAACTGATTATCTATACTTGACTCCATAGTCAGTTTAGCTTTAAACTTTTTTAATAATCTACATGGTTAAGTACTTTTGTAAAAAAAGTAAACTTCTCACATGAGTGCTGTTTGAAGCTGAAGTGTTGTATTACAGGAGGAAATCTAATTTTAGCTTTACGTGCAACCAGGAGGGAGAAGAAAAGGATAAGTAGGTTACAAAGGCACAGTGAAGATTAAAGTATTAAATAAATGTAGCCAATGTGTAGACACTCACAGCAAACCACTGTTGTGACTTTTTTTTTTAAGCAGTGGTACCTTAAATAATGACAAGACACTTCTCACTTCCTGATAATTATAACCATGCAAGTGAATGGCTAGGTTTAAAAAAGGTATTAGAATGTTGCTGATTTTGTTTTCTAATCTCTTTTTTTTTTTTTCAGGCAAAAAACTGGCCTAAAAGAACTGGAATTTTTGAAGAAGCTCAATGATGCAGATCCTGATGACAAGTTTCATTGTCTACGATTGTTCAGGCATTTCTACCACAAACAACATCTCTGTCTGGTATTTGAGCCACTCAGGTAAGATGACAAGTGTTTGGGGTTCTCTGTAAAAAGTAAAGTACTTCTGTGAGTGATCTTTACCTTTCTGTTCTTGGCTATTGTTTTGATACCTTGTTCTATTGCCAAGACTCAAGAATGCAAGGAGCTTTTTTTAAAACAAAATAAACTTTTTTTTTTTTCTGGAGGCATAAATTCACAGAATACTGAACTATTTCTGGTTTACTTAAAGCATCATTGTGAACTTTGGGCAATATTTGAAAGAAAATAACATATCGTTAAAGATGGGTCATCTCACCAGTGCTGCTCTTAATGATTTGTGTTCGTGTGTGTCACGATATTATTAGTTTTCATAATTCTTTATTTTGTGGTTTTGGATTAAGACTGCTTTCCCAGAGAGGTTCAGCAAATGCTATATATTCTGTGAAGATTACATGTATAACAACAGTCTAAGGAAAAAAAATTGTTAGTGCTTTGCATGCTCACTTCTTCCTTTAAGTAATTAGGCTCTTCTGACAGGTTAATTGTAGATCCTGTGTTTTATGATATATCTGGATATATTCATTGTCTTAGTTCCCGTTCCTGCTTAGACATCAGTTGTTTGTATCTTTTAAGTTTCCTGTGTACGTCATATTTTAATTTTTGCCATATTTGAGGTGAAGGTAAGTTATATGCTGAAGCAAAGCATCAGTAGTTTTATGGAACTACTATTATATTTTAATTAATAAGCCATACAACAAATTATTTTCTTGTTTATAATGCATTTGTACCTTATTTATACCCAATGATGTTTTTGTCTTGAAATTGTTGTCTTTTTATCTGCTGTTTAAGACCTAAAAAATCACCTCCTCAATGCCTCGTCTTTTGCATACTTCTTTTTTTATTTATTTCTTCAGAAAACGAGTACAAGAGCAGTACAGTTGTTAAGAAAATGCTGCTTATGTGCAAATAAACCCTTTCAGATTAATCTTGATTAAAAATATGTTCTGAACTGAGTATGTCCAGTCTAGTAAGTAATTGTACAGAATATAGGATAGATCTGATTGACCCGCATTTTTGTTTCATTGCTGTAGCTAACAGAGCGGTATCAATGTTGAGTGTTGCTTTTCTCCAAAATGTCTAAAGCTAACTGGTTTCTTCAGGTTTGTCTTACAGTTTACAAGGCCGCTATATTTTTACTTGTTAAGCTCTTTTCTATTCTTTCTATTTCCCTTTCTTTCTTGAAATAGTATGAATTTACGAGAGGTGTTGAAAAAGTATGGGAAAGATGTTGGACTCCATATTAAAGCTGTGCGTTCCTACAGCCAGCAGTTGTTCCTGGCTTTAAAGCTTCTTAAAAGATGCAATATCCTACATGCAGATATTAAACCAGATAATATTTTGGTAAGTAATAAATAATTGAAACTTACTTTTCACAGTCTATCATGTAAAATGAAGTATTTGAAATTAATATCATTCTGTTAATTTAGGTGAAGTCAAAATTTACTTTAACTGAAAATGTTAAGATTTCATGTTATGAATGTTTTGCTATAAAGTGCTATTGTGGTGTAAATAGTATGTAAGAAATATAATACAACATCTAAATAAAATTTTGTATGGAGTACAGTCTTTCTCAAACAAATCTGCATCCACTTGTATCTTTTTAGAATGTATATCTTCCAAAGTTAAGATAGTATCCTTTCTTAGGATAAATCTTGGGACTTTTTCCATGAATAGTTGAAAAATGTTCTTGTTTTCTGCAAAATGGAAGTAGTTTGGGTCTGGATGGAGAATTTGTGTATATGTGTGAGATAATGGGGAAAAGTCCTTAATGTCTTTTGTCTTTTTTTTTTTTCTTTTCTGTTTCCATTAAACATTCTGGTTAGCAGAGTGAGAGCGCTACATCAGAGGAATCAAACATGTTTTCTTGGTGGTCATCCCTGTAAGAAGTCAGATTTTTACTTTAAGATGTTTGCTTTTTGCCGTCACAGCAATGAAATCTATGAAAGCGTGAGATGTGAATAATTTGTTGCTTTGTGAGTGGTACTCTGGATACTAGGGCTGGAAGTCTAAACTGATATAATTTCAGTATCTGGAAAGAAATCCAGGTCCACCATGGATATTTTAGTAAGGGAAAAGTACATGGAACTGCCCTTTTTTGTATTTCTTAGGATTTGAAGACATTAACTGTCACTTTCAATTTAAGAAGGTTTTACAGTTTCCTTAAAGTACAGAGAGGAAGGATTGAAATATGAGAAGGACTTCCAGTTTAAAGGCTGAATGTTTTTCTTATTTGTGACTTAAGTTTATTGTTACTTTCACAGTGCTCTTGGTAATTCTCTCTACAAATAGTGCTAATGGATATTTATGTTTAACTTTCAGGTGAATGAATCTAAAACGATATTAAAGCTTTGCGATTTTGGATCAGCTTCGCATGTTGCGGATAATGACATCACACCGTATCTAGTTAGTAGATTTTATCGAGCTCCAGAAATTAGTAAGTACATTTGGATTGGCTACGCATATTATAAGCAGTAGTAGGATATACCAGTACTAGCAAATGAGAATTTGACTTGAATTTACTCTGTTTGGTATTAGCAAAACATCGCTCTGGAAATACGGTGGCAGTCAAAAATTCAGACTTTGAAAGCGTGCTTGTGTGACTCTGCATGTATGTTGGTGGTCAGCTCAGTGAGGACAGGAAGGAGTCATTCTGATTAGTTATAGTTATGTTTTAATTTAGAGATATTGTTCTGACCTTGTTTTTTACTGACTTAATTCATGCTGGGTGTTACGTAAAAACCTCCCTATCTGAAATAGGGATACTGTAAAAGTTAAAAGGTTTGCATCCTTACTTTTTTATGGTGACTTCTTATTCTGAAGATGAGGAGCACCAATATAGTTTACAAATCGGAATCTTTTCATCTGTCTGGTTTTGTGATATTGTATCTTTTAAAGCTGCCTTTGTGGAATTAACTGGAATTGCTCTGTTTCAGTTATAGGAAAAATCTATGACTATGGTATAGATATGTGGTCTGTAGGCTGCACGTTATATGAACTTTATACAGGAAAAATACTCTTTCCTGGCAAAACCAATAATCATATGTTGAAACTAGCCATGGATCTCAAAGGAAAGATGCCAAACAAGGTGAGAAAGAAAAGTACATGATTTTTAATTAATATCTGAAACTGCTATAATAAACAGTAGAACATACTTCCTTTTTTCTCCATGAATTCTGTTTCTTATCATATACATCTTCTCTTAACAGCAAGTAAATATCAGACATCGCTCTGACTGTATAATTAATATTGATTTAAAAAATCTTATGAAGTGAAAGTATACAGCTTCTTTTTCATAGACTAAGTATAAGTGAAAGCAGAAACCTTCTAAGCACTGACCTGAAAAAAAAATACGTAAGTCAATGGAAGATACTGTGTCCTTTTGCAGATGGTTTGAACTGTATTTTTTATTCAATCTACACATTTCTTACTGTGCTTTTGATATATTTTTGATTAGTATTAAATTATTCATGTTGCAATAAGTTAGTAGACATTGATGCTAATTGTGGAATTTGTAAGACAGAGAGACCTTTCCTGAAGCTCTGCCTCTCCCTCGTTTTCCAGATGATTCGAAAAGGTGTGTTCAAAGATCAGCACTTTGATCAAAATCTCAACTTTATGTATATAGAAGTAGATAAGGTGACAGAAAGGGTAAGTCCTCAATGTGTTGACTAACCTATTACTTTTTTCCAAGCTTTCCTGCTATTATGGTCTTCCAGACATATCTTGACATCTTCATTAAAAATAAGATTTTATAAACTATTAGAATGTAGTTTTGCAGGAGTATGGACAGGATACATAGTTATAAACTGGCAACAGAGATTTTTTTCCTCCAATTTAGGAACGTGTTTAAGAGAAATCTTAGTTTAATTGTGGTAGGTATAGAGGGTATCTCCATGTAATCCATCCTTAAATTACTAATAAAAGAAATTGTGGCTTCATTTTAGAGAAGTGTCCAACTTCAGTATGACGTGCTTATGTTATAGGAAGTCACTGTCTTTCTGTATCAGTTTAATGTAGTATATTTATCAAGAATCACATAATTAGTGGTCAGATGTGGAACTTTCCACGTGGAATTTTGACATTCTCAGTGAACTGGAATGTTGGGTTCATGTGTGCACCTGCTGTTGGCGAAAGATGCAGCCTGGCCTCCCCCTGGCAGCATTATTTCCACTCTTTTCCTTTGCCTGCATGAGGATTTATGAGGCCACGTGATGACACTGTGATCAGCATTGCCGATCAGATCTGAGAGAACCGTGCAGAAAAGTTGCGGCTGAAGCTCTGTAAAAGGGATAGGGGGTTTGTGCGTTACTCCTGTTCTACAAGGTTGCCGTTTTTGTATTTGTAGGAGAAAGTTACTGTTATGAGCACCATTAATCCAACCAAGGACCTATTAGCAGACTTGATTGGGTGCCAACGACTCCCTGAAGACCAGCGTAAAAAAGTGCACCAGCTAAAGGACTTGTTGGACCAGATTCTAATGTTAGACCCCGCTAAACGGATTAGCATCAACCAGGCTCTGCAGCACGCCTTCATCCAGGAAAAAATTTAAACCAGATGAAGAAGTTCAAAGGGTTTGAGTAATTAAGATACAAAGACTGAAGAAATTTCACAGCAGTTATTAATGTATATAAACATAAATATTTCCCCTGCAAAGTTGAGGAAGAAATGATACATTTGAATTAACATCAAGGCTGATATTTCTTTTAGAAATGTTAGAGTAATTCTGTTTCGTGTCTTATGTGAAAATTTTCACTGTAGAACTGTTTTAATTGCCAAGACTGCACAGAAGTACAATGCTAATGTATATGGTTGCAGTTCGTATATATTATAAAAAGAAAAAAGCATCTGTTATAAAAAAAAAAAGAAAGAAAAAAAAAAAGAGCAGTAATACTGGGTGGTTGATTTGTTTTTAGCAGACTTGGCTTCATTTTTGTCTTTAAAAAATGGCCAGCATAAATGCTGTTTATATTCACGTTTTCCTAGGTGTGTGTGTGCAGGCCACAGCAGCATGCCCTTGGTGTAGTCAGTGCCGAAGGGGGTCTGTTCCTTCTTGAGCCTGCCCGCAGGGATGGTCTCCTCTTTTAAAGCAGGTTGTGTACAACTTTCAGTACACTGAAGGTAAGCTAACCCATCAACATCACTGGTGTTTAAGCTGTTATTTTACTGGAACAACTGACAAATGAGAGACAATAGCATTGTGGAAGAATTCCCTGCATGTTTGATAAATGATCTTGTTTTATTTTTCTGGCATTGCAACCGTGGCATAGTTACAACTTCTGTTCTGTTCATCACATTTAAAATTTTGAGAGTGCGCACTTGATGGATAGAGCGCCTTCAGTGTACTGTTTCTTATTACTTTAATTTTTTTAATCGACTTGCTATAGACTTTGTATACATTTTGTTAAATACAATTCACTATGACATAGAACCAATACTTACAGAAGAGTTTTCATTTAGTAATTGCATACGTTGGGATCTCATTCGAAAGACCTTATATCTAAAGGATAGATAGACAACATAATGAAATTTTTAATTATTTGTATGTCATTTTGAAAGTGTACTGCTTTATGCTAAAAGTGTTTCATTTGTTCATTGTTTTCATTATTTGTGATCATGTTGTCTTTCAATACAGGCATAAACCTTCCACTCTTGAACAAAGCAGCTGCTTTTTAAAAGCGGTAATTGCTTCTTTACCTTTTATTTCTTTTGTAAATGAAGCTTTTCTTTAAGAAATGTGACTTTAAAGTGTTGTCTCTTGCATAAAACAGTTGACACTTACTTATTGTAAAGTGAAGATTGTTCTGCTGCATGTAAAGTGGACCATGCAGATTTCTGTATGTTTTCAGTATGCATCATTAGATAATAAAGTCTTTTGTGAACAAGGCATTTGTAGCCATTTTTAAAAGAATCTGTCTTCAGTGATGGTAAATCAGGTAATTCGTAAGAACCACCCCTGCATTTCCTATTAATCGTTTAATTTAAGGGATTATTAAGCGTTATGATTTTTGGGAGAGCTATAGGCTATGTTAATTGGACATATATAATTATCACTGCTTAAACAAAAACAAAGCAAAAAAAACCCCAAACCTCTACAGATAATGTCTGTCTGCTTTCATTGTAATGAATTTATTCCTGTAGGACATGGGATTAAATTCAGGCTTTAACTAATGTTTGTGCTGTTTTTCTCACTTTTCCTTTTGATGGTGCTGAAAGAGAAAAAGGAAAGCGAGTCACAGGCCACTCAACGCCTACTCCATGGGTCTGATTTGCTGAGACACCAACTTCACCTTCCTAACAAGGTTATTTCTGACAGCATGTGTAGATAAACATTTAGCAACGAGTTAGAACAGCTTGAAACGTTTGAGTTGGTTATGCAGCGCGAGGGAACCAGAATCAAACTTTTGAGGTCCATACTGCTGTTTTAATGTTCTCTCTGACAGTAGTAAGAAGTTCATCTTTTCATTTTTATTACTATATTCTGAAAAGCTGTGAAACCCCCGCTGGTTTCACATTACTTTATAATACTTCTTTGAACTAAGAAGGGTTTTTGTATCCATCTAGGTGCATAATGGCAACAATCATGCACTCTCAGTGCACTCAAGAATGGAAAAATGTCACAAAGCAGTCATTCTGCTGGTGGGGAATACCCCACCGAGGAGATGTAATGAACTAACTACGAAAACAAGCAGGAGATGGGTGGTTTTGTATGCCTATTTGGAACCTTCAACCTGTCTCTTCTCAATTTATATTGTAAAATTCTTAATAAAAAATAACCTCTCCTTATTGCCACATGTTAAGGTATCTTGTTCATACAGGAAATCTAAAAAAAAAAAAGCTTTCACGTTTAATGAAATACTAGTTGCTTGCTAGTTAAATACAGAAAGTAACTTGCACTTTTACAACATAGGCAGCACTTCTGAGGGCAGTTTTACACAGATGTAGTAATAGCTTTATTCTTTCTGTTGCTTTGTACTTATTCTTAAAATAGGAATATAAAACAATGAAATGAGTTGGTGATACAGAAACAAAGCAGTAGAAAAGATGCCCCTTAATGCCTACAGAACTGTTTTAAGCTATTCTGGAGAAGCATAAAGTTGCTCGTTTACTTGTTCTTTGTGTTGTAGGTGCAGCTCAAAAGAAGATGATGGCTACCAGAAGACATGAACAAAGGTTTCTGTCCTATAAAAGATATGAAAAATACTCTTCGTGTAGTTCTGTCTTAATCTTTTGGTTTCCAGCATTCCAATTTAGAATTGATTAACACTGCTGCAGTACTGATAATTCCTGAAACGTACTTACTGTATCAGAATTTGTTACATAGATGCGCTTGCTTAATTTCTGGTTGAAGAGATTATTTTTTTTGTTGTGACTAAATGTAGGTGAATAAGCATTACTGTTTAAATGCAATTTTCTTAAAATTATAGAATGATCAGTACAAACCCTATGAAATTGAGGAAAAAATCTGCCATTATATTTGGTTAAAATACGTGTGTTTTAACTAGTGAATATTTAAGCAGATGATGCGCTTTTTTCGTTAACTTCAGCATGTTCGTTATTTTAATTCTGTCACACTTCATTGTTTATACAGAGGCTGGCTGACAGGGATCATTCAAAACAAGTGTATTTCAGTCCTCCATCCAGTATCAGCTTCAGCTGATACTTGTTGCTGGCAACAATAGAAAATATTTAGTTCTGGCTTCAAAAGCCTGTGGAATTGAGGACTTTTTGACACTGTTAAGGAACTTTTCCAGTTTTAGGCAGTGTCTGTCTCAGTAGCCTGTTGTCTCTGAGGAGAGCAGAGCAGAGCAGCTGCTGGTGCCACTGCAGTCAGCTGAATTCCCACGGCTGCAGCTTGCGGCAAACAAAACAGCTCTGCAACAGAGTCTTCTTGTTGAACTATTTCTCAGCTGGTCTAAGAGGGAGGATAATTTATCTTTTCCTCCTGCACATGAAGATGTAATTTGTATCTTCACCTGAGGCCCTACATACAGAAAGTTTGGCTAAATCTGCTGTGCTCGTTTCTGTTTCCTTCTCCCTCATGGTGACAAGAAGCTTCGCATGTAACATACGTAGTTTGCCAAGCATTTAGAAAAAAACAAGATACAAGCCTTATGCAGTTAGAATGTGGGGTGTTTTTACCTTACACTGATTAAGCTGATTAAGAGTTTTTCATAGAATCTAAAGATTCCTTTAAAACCTTTTTAATAATACTTTATCTCCATACATAGGGTAAGTGGCATAAAACCTCTGAAGAACCTTTATGTGTATATTGACCCATACGCAGAAGGCAAACCGGTCTGTGATACTACTGGAGATAGAGCGATCTTCTACAGTATGTGTAAAATTGTAACTCCCGTGGAGGATGTTGGGCAGTGGCAATTGCTTGCAATTAATAAAGTAAGCTTAAAACTTAATGCTTTGCATCCTGTCTTCTGTTGTGTTCACAAGTGTCATACTGCAAAGCTGCTAAATATATGAACAAGTTTTAAATACCTAAGCACACAACCCCATTCAAAGAACTGTACTTTGGGTTTAGTGTATCAGAGGTATTACAGAATATGTGGAAAGAGTCTTCTTGAATATGTGTAAAGTGGAGCTCTTGTCCTTTGTTAAGTTGCCCCTCTCCTGGTTTTGGAAGCCCTGTGAGGGCCAAAGAATTCATGTGGATTTCACTTTGGTTTTCCCCGTGCCTTTTACAGGGAGGTACTAGCGTCTGTGAGTTAGGGGATGAAAGAATTACATTGTATTGCAGTGAAGGGAAACCAGATATATTTATAGGTGAATCTTTACAAGAAAAAATTGGGGCTAGTCGAATGGGAGAAGCAGCATGGTGACGTGGGAGGGAATGTGTATTTTCATTTCTTAACTTGTGAATTACGTATCAAATTATGAATCTAAGTATATTCATTATACTCATTATGTGGGTACAGAAGCAAAACTACCCTAGGTATCCTGGACTTTCATGTCTTAGTTTTGTTCAGCCAAATACTTAAATTACTAAAACTTAATTGAAACTTGTGACAAATAATTAATTTCTCTGAATTTAAAATGTGTGCATCCTTCCGTGGTACACCTTTTGAATGCTTAATCTTCTCAAGTATCTCCTCATAAACACTAATTTTGATGATTGCACCCCAGATCTTTCTATAAAGTAGGTATGAGCTAGTGAAAACACACTAAGGATATTTACGAAGATTCAGTGTTCAGTTTAAGTTAATGAGACATGTAAGCTACTTCTGGGCAGGTAGAAATAAATTAAGTCATAACCCAGGAAATAGATACTGAAACAGTCGCTGTCTACTTTATAACTGCTCGTGGTTCAGTCTCAAAAGTGTTATTTTTTTTAAGTGGCAGTGCAACAAAGCTGACTTTGTGTTCCTGTAAGAAGAAACTAGGAGGGGGTAACTGAGAGCAACTGCACTACCTGCTATTAAAAGAACGGGACTGATAGTTGTTACCAAGAATAATAGGCAAAGAAAGTCCATGTGGCTTTAAAAGGAACTATGGAGTTGGTAAAGGAGGTTATTGGCACAAGAAAGTGTCTGCAGTCATGCCAGAGTGAAGAAAAGTCAGTCCTCTCTTGACTCTTGTGCCTTGCCACCAGCTGCATGTGCAAGGTGCGTGGTGTTTCTGGTGGCTACTTTATCTCCAAGGGCTCCCATTAAGTGCAAGGACAGAATGCCGGCACCCGGAGACTGCGGTACCCTGTGGTGGGTTGATCCTGGCTGGACCCAAGCTGCTCTATCACTCCCCCTTCTCAGCTGGAGAAGGGAGAGAAAAATATAGCGAAAGGCTTGTGGCTTGAGATAAGGACAGGGAGATCACTCAGCTGTTACTGTCATGGGCAAAACAGACTTGACTCAGGGAAATTAAATTAATTTATTACCAAATAAATTGAAATAGGGTAATGAGAAATAAAAAATAAATCTTAAAAACACCTTCCCCCCCAACCTCTTCCTTCTTCCTGGGCTTAACTTCACTCCTGATTTTCTGTACCTCCTACTCCCTGTGAGCAGCACAGGGGAATGGGGGTTGTGGTCAGTTCATCACATGTCTGTGCTGCTCCTTCCTCCTCAGGGAGAGGACTCCTCATACTCTTCCCCTGCTCCCGTGTAGTATCCCTCCCATGGGAGACAGTCCTCCATGAATTTTTCCAAAGTGAGTCTTTCCCACAGGCTGCAGTTCACAAACTGCTCCAGTGTGGGTCCCCCACAGGGTCACAAGTCCTGCCAGAAAACCTGTTCCGGTGTGGGCTCCTCTCGCCACAGGGCCACTAGTCCTGCCAGGAGCCTGCCCCGGTCCAGGCTTCTTATGGGGTTACAGCCTCCTCCAGGCATCCATCTGCTCTGACATGGAGTCTTCTGTGGGCTGCAGGTGGATATCTCCTCCACTACAGACCTCCATGGGCTGCAGGGGGACAGCCTGCCTCACTGTTAACCTCCATGGGCTGCAGGGGGACAGCCTGCCTCACCAGGGTCTTCACCACCGGCTCCAGGGGAATCTCTGCTCTGGTGCCTGGAGCACCTCCTCCCCCTCCTTCTTCACTGACCTTGGTGTCTGCAGGGTTGTTTCTCCCACATCATATTCTCACTCCTCTCCTCTGGCTGCTGCTGCGCAGCAACTTTCACACCTTCTTAACTGTGTTATCCCAGAGACACTACCACTGTCGCTGATTCTTCAGCCTTGGCCAGCAGTGGGTCTGTCTTGGAGGCAGCTGGCATTGGCTCTATCAGACACAGAGGAAACTTCTGGCAGCTTCTCACAGAAGCCACCCCCCCTGCTACCAAAACCTTGCCATGCAGACCCAATACATACCCCCCCAATACATGATTTTTATGATAAGCTCCTTGCAATGAGCGAGGTTTTTGTTCTAAAGTAATAAAAATGTTTATGTCTTATCCTTTCATAAGTCCCATACCTCAGTGTTACCGTAATTCTTGCCCAATGTATAAAAACCTCAATTAGAATAATGGGACAATATTCTTGCTGCAATTTATTGAATTCAAGCTGAACTCTAGCAAAGGGTGGCGCTGGACACATTGCAAGAAGGAGCAGCAGAACTAATATTCCTGATTTCTGGCAAAAACAAGTTTCTTCTGCAAATATCCTTGACAGTGGCTTTGAGTTGTCACGCTCACCAGTCTGTGAATTTATGTGTTCTTCCTGCTCCTAAGCCTTGTTCTCAAGTGAGGAAGCTGAACTTCACATGCTACATATAAAAGAAGCTTTACCTTTTCAATACACCTAAAGCTCAGACGTTCTACAAATCTGTCTCTGTGGGAAAGCAACAGAAGATCGGCGAGGAGGATTGTAAATACGCTCAAGGGAGTCGCACCTGGGGTGCTGGGAAACCCATATATCACACTCATTGTTGTTCAGTCTTGGGCGCTGCAAGTAAAACACTTGCACTTAGATAGCAGAATTCTGCCATGGACTCAGGGACACCTTATCTAGCCGCTTGAGAATCCTGGCCTGTTGTTGAAGAAGATCAAAGCACAGTGGGAAAACTATGCCTGTTTGAACCCTTTAAATACCAGCGAGAACAGGGAGTCCGTGTGTGCTCTTGCTAACGACGACTCTCTCGCTGCCAAGGACTCTTGCTAACAAGGACCCTCTCACTCCGTGGTGCCCGCGTCCCCTGCTTGCGTGCCTCTACCCAGGTGTTGCTTTGGAGATTCCCCGGTCTGTGCGGTATCAAGCTTAAACTTGTTCTTTGCCTTTCATCCGTGGTTTTGTGGTTGTTCCTGAGTCCTGCCTGCATCGGCTCACACAGTCTCCTATGTTAAAATAAATCTCATCCTAAAAACATTATCCTGATGCTGTACTCGGTACAGAACAGCCCTACATTTGGTCTGCAGTCTTTCCATGGGAAAGAACCACGTTCTGCTCGACTAAAGCCAAGCTGACCTTCATGCCGCGCGTACTTGTGTATCTACCAGACATCTGGAAAGGTAACACACAGAATTCCATACATGTTTTTACAAAATTGAGTCTGGATTTAATAGCCAGACAGATTAAGCCAGCTGGCAGAATCTGGTAAAGGCATCTTTCCCTTCAGCCTCTGGAATGAAGATGTCTCAGCGTGGCCAAACAAGAGGACTGTCTGCAATCGCGCTTCTTTGAATGGTCTCCTACATGTAGGAAGATCATGCAGTTCAGACAGTCTTTCTGGGAGTTTTTAAGTTAGATCTGAAACACACACACAACGCCTATCCATTTTCTTCCCCTAGGAGACTTAAATTAAACAAACCTGGCAGAGCAAATTTAGGCATGGAGATCCCTGCCTCCTTTACAGCACATCCAAGCACTCTGGCGGGATGGGAAATGGACAATTTCACAACCTGACCCAGATTGCTCTGCTAGCTCATTAAATCTAATATACCAAGTACATTCCTATTTGCAATTAGTTAATCTATTTCTGTTCAGAAAGGCTTAGTAAAAAATTCAGCTATGTTTACATGAGCATTCCAACCAATGCCTACATCAACACGCTTTTTTCTTAAAGTTCTTCTTCTTTAAAAATAATCCAGAAATTCTCTTACCATGTGTTAAATTACGCAGTAGTTGCTTGTATGCAAGAGCAATTTAAAACATCTCACAGAAGAGCTGCATACCTGAAGAAACAGATGAATTTTAAAGCAACAAAACTAGCAAAATCCACGCATGGGAAGCTCCTGTACAGAGAGAAATGAATGCAGTCTGAATACATACTTAATAGAAACAACCCTCTTATAGACAAAAAGATGAAATGAAGTATGTAATTTACTCATAAAAGTTTAAGGAGGTTTTCTTGGAATAGTCATCATCCTCCAAAATCCAAGAGTTTGCAGGAACATTCTTCCGATAGAGGGGTAAATGTGTTTGCTTAAAACACATATATATGTATTTGATCTACAATGCCACCCGTTATTTGGTCTCAGGCAACAGTCAAGCTACTAGTAAGCTATTTTACAGATTATTCTATTTATACCAAGGTAAATAGGAGTAATTCCACTGGAGGCTGAAAAGCTCTCAGCCCACACTGGTGTTAGGCAGTTGGAATGTGTTCCTGAGACTGTATCTAAGCCACACCACCACTTCTACGCTGTTTCAATGTATTTATGCTAAGTCTTACAACTGTAATTAACAAGCAGTCAGTATCCTACATTTTATTACTGTTTTACAAATATTTGAAAAAAAGCTGTAATTTTAGCAAGATAAGCCCTCCGGAAGACAGGTACATGCCAGCTAGTTCTATAAAGAGATCTTACAAAATGTCTCAAGATCCTGGCACATAAAATGAATGAAATTTGATATTATTTTTTTTTAATAACACAGTTGTATTCAATTCCAACGAGGTATTACCCATCACTTCTAAACAGTAAGAAAACACTTACTGACTTAACTTACAAACTACGCTAAACCAGCAATGCTGAACGAGACTCACTCACAACAAGCAGGAATTCAAGAAATTAATATTTTTCAGTATTAGTGTATTTCAACTTTGCCACGGCAAGAGAGAGATTCTACCTTTTTGACAAGACAAAAGCTTATTCATTACCAAAGTCTTTCTGAAGAGATTTGGGTCCTATGTTGTCCACATACAATGGTATAGAAAGAGTAGGCTACAGCTGTATTTGGCGAGTGTAACTTTGAAGTTGCTGCAACCACGGAACGAGACCTTGGTTCAGCAGCAGGGCCAGAGGAAAAAGTCCTCGCGGGCATCTGTTTGAGTTTAAGATTGTGGACATTTCAGAGCTCTCTGGAGCATCGCATGATGCTCTAAGGTCCCTCATGGCTGAACTGCCAGCGATGGGTGTCCCACTACGCACTTGCCTGTCCCACAGCAAACACATTTTGAACTACTCCACTCACGTGTGCAGCAGCTGGAATTTTTTCTCAATTAAAAGCTGTCTGAAGACAGGGAGAATGAGGTAGCCCCGGCTGACTGATGCATAGACTTGGAAGAAATAGGTCGACTGCTGACAACCATCAGGGGAAAAGCCGTGAGGTGTTGGTCTTCTCCTGCAATGTAGGCAGATGCTGCATTCCTTCCACTGCCAGTAGATGAGAGGACAATTTCACATCAGAGCCTTCTGGGGACAGATCATAACCTGACTTGTGGTCATCCTATTTTGAAAAGACTACCCTTTGTAAAGACTAATCAATGGTGGGGGAGGGAGGAGAGGGGACGATTTTGTTTTCGTGTCTGGATATTAGTTCCTCAGTTGCTTTCTATTGCTTATGGCTTCAAATCCATGTTTTTGAAATATTTAGGCAAATTATAATTTATCTTTTCATTCTCAGATGCTTTATTTTCTTCCAGACTGTCCTCTGTGTTATCATTTTGTAACCCAAAACTACATTTGGAAAGAGAGAGGGTATCTTCAGCACTACATTCAGTAGCAGGCTCAAAGTTAGAAATAACGGCTTCAGTTCTAGTATTGAAAAAATATCCTGGTCTCTTTTTGTCCAGCAGATTGCTATCGGTGTCTGATGAAGATCGGTATAAGATGCTGTTTTAATATTCATTCATATTATCTCCCACTGCATGATTAGCAGCAAAGAAGTTTAAGAATTGTATCACGTGAGCTGGAATTTCCGCTGGAGGCTCACTGGTGTGTCTGAGGAAGGAAAAAAGACAGAAATAAACTGGAGGTTCTATTTAGAGGAAGAAAGTGTACTAGAGGTGAAATAGTGGCCCCACTGAATCCAGTGAAGATCTCAGCCCTTGCTGTACTCTGTGTGCTAAGGGTGCAGCTGTTGATTTTTCATGTCAAAAGGAGGAAAGCAGTACTCCACTAGATTCACTTGGAATTTGCTGCTATTTTGATTTAAGTGTATAATAAATGTGGACTAACTGCTCAGGCTGGTTTTCAATGCCTACAAGCAACTAAGAACCAACTCTGCTTCCCTCACTCAACTATAAATGCGAGATTGCTATTTTTATTAAAATATCACAAGCCGAATGTCATGCTGTGTTACCCATCTTCTGGTTTTCTTTTCAGGATGTTACATATTCAATTTGCAAGTCATTCATTCTACTATCAAAAAAAAAAAAAACGCAATATGAATTTTATTTTTAAAAAAGTTATCCTGTGTTCTTTATCTTCTATATGAAAATGGGTATTCCCAAAAGGAACATTCATTCTTATCGGCTACATGGGCTGTGTTCAGCTCCAAAGACTGAAACCAATCCTGTGCAGCAGACTTCCAAATTGCACCAGAGGAGGTTTAAGTTGGATATTAGGAAAAAATTTTATACTGAAAAGGTTATTAAGCCTTGGCACAGGCTGCCCAGGGAAGTGGTTGAGGCACCATCCCTGGAGGTATTTAAAAGATGGGTAGACATAGCGCTTAGAGATAAGTTTTAGTGATGTTTTTTGTCAGAGTGAGGTTGATGGTTGGAGTAGGTGATCTGAGAGGTCCCTTCCAACCTAGGCAATTCTATGAATCCAAGGAAGTGTGCACCCAGTTGAAGTTCTCATGGTCCTCAGGCCAGGGGGAGGCTGGGGGAGGCAGGTGGCCTTTTCTGCATTGTTCCTCCTGGATTCACAACACGGTACGTATTTTTGCTTTTCTAATACACCAGTTACAGAACAAAGCAAACACCAGCATAGACCAAGACATCAAAACACAGGTAACAAACTGCCGCCAGTGTATCACCTTCTGTGTTTCCCTGCTTCTTTCCAGCTGGCCTTCCATGTAAGAAATTTTACCATGGCAAAGCACAGTCTTGTTCAGAGTCTGTGTTGCAACATATTGAATTAAAAACTACCCAAACTGCTGTAACACAGCTAGATTCTGGGCAAAAATAACAAAGACCAGAGCAGTCTGGTTTTGGTTTAAAATGCATTCTAGCCCCAATCTCTTTTGTTCCAATAACCAGGAGAAGCCTAGTGTCCTGTGATGAATACCTGTGTTAAGACACTGTACAGAAGAAGAAAATAAAGTGATATCAAGGTGTTTATCTGCAATAGAAAAGGTAAAAGGAAAGGAAGCTTGAAAGGCAAAAGGAAAACCCTGAGGTTTTTTAGGCTGATTTTGCAGCAATTGTGAGTGAAGGGAGTTTCAAAAAGTTTAAGCCGTTTCTTGGTTTACCATCCATCACAGAAGTAAAATACTGTCTGCCTTTACTGAGCACTACTTAAGCCACCAGACTTCCACAAGGTTTTACAGAGTAGGGAAGGAGTGATTGGCAGAAGCCACCATGGTGGTCCTCCTAGTTTCCAGTTGACTCCCAGTAGAGACAATAAAGCATACTTTCATTGCTTTCCTGATTTCCTATAGAAGCAGACGGCACAATTGCTAGGGGAATGTCCTGTAATGGGAAGTGTAATCATGGAGATTCTTCCTAAATCTTTTGAAACATACAGTTTACAAAAAGCCTGCAAAAGCGTACGAAAAACCCTTCAAAAATTTACCAGTTTTACTTACAGCTTTACTTACTTACACCACAGAGTAGCAAAACCTGGGACAATTCCCCACTCTGTTCCACTAGACTCACCTTTCTCTGTGTTTTCCAACAAGCCCAAAGGAAGAGCACGCTCTCAGACATGAAGAGCTGTGAAGGAAGTGGAGGGCTTGGGAAAGGGAAGCACTTAATAGAAATGGTTTTCCATGTATTTTGGGTTCTTACCTACATGGCAGAATTTGTTCTCCCTTGATGGGTAGATTAGTGAGAACTAAATTTCAAACTAACGCACTTAAGGTTTTGTTAAAACAAGGTAATTGCTACTGAAATAGTTCTGAGGTAATCATTTTAGAGCAATTATGTCAGTTCTTGGGGTCTCTAATTTCAGCATCACTTGAAGTTAATCTAATCATCAGTAGAATCATCACAAGAAAATTCAGCAGCAGTAATATGAGTGGAAAGGTGCTTCTCTATTGGAATTCATCCTGTTGATTATGAACAATCCAACTCAGCAAGATGATCTTAAAACTTGATTTTAGCCACATATTTTGTAATATAGTGCTTTCTCCTGACATCCAGCTCATTCATGAGCACACTGAGCAAAAGCAACACCAGAATAAACTCCTGTCAGATCCCAGCCTATGCCCTCTCACTTTGATAACCTGGTGGCTGCTGCTTAGTATAGCGTTTCAGCCAATTCTACAACTCTACAATTGTGATTTAATCTAGATCACGTTTCCTGGAATTGTTTATGGCAGCTGCATAGCAGAACAGCACAAAAACCTTTCTGAACTTTAAATTACATTCACTGCTGTTCAGTTATACACCAAGCCAGTCACACTAATGAAGGAAATTAGATCAGGTTGATATTGTTTGTCCTTGACAGACTATGTTTTCTTCTGTTTTATTACTGCAGAATAGGGAGGAGATTTCCAAGAAACTCTCTCCACTAATTTTATGTACTTAACTGTACCTTCTGCCTCTTCTCCTTGTACAAAAGTAGACCTTGATAAAAAAACTTAGCATTCTGTCCTTGTATCACAAAACAAAGGTAGAGTCACATGTATTTAGAAGATCAGGGCTAATGGAACAATATGATCAGAAGTTAGCTTCTGCCCTTGTGTTGCTCAGATACCGGGTTTTTTTTAAAGTTTTAAAACTTTACTCGTATCTAATCACTTTAAATGTCAGGAGGAAATAATAGAAAAATATTCAGCAGTACTGTGAGACAGAAAAAATATCTCTTCAATCAATGTAAATTGTAACAATTTAGAGATTGTTTCATTATCTTCTTTTAGGTATTTTGTTACAAACTCCATGGATTTTCTCTAAGTAAGTACTTTAATTTCTAAATTTTAAAAATTTTTAATCTATGCAAATCTTTTCTAGATTTTTAAATTAACCATCATATCAATAGGTAAAGATTTCCATATTTCATATCTGTGATACTAGCTATACTGCTTTTATCTAAAATGACATCTAAAAAATACATTTGCAATAGATATTTTACTATCTGAAAAATATGAAACCCTACACATCACAACAGGTTAATTAAGGTGAACATACACTCTCACGAGGGATACAAACTAGAGATACTATCAGTATATTTACATATACGTTTAGGGAAAACAAGGTAAGTGAATAATTCAAAGTTCAGGTTGAAGTTTTCAATCTGCATAAACATTTCCTATACATTAGAACATACAGTGCATAAGAAATGTTGTTTGTAATTGAAAGTACTGTGCTGACACAATTCTTACAGTTCTAGGGTCTTAACTAAATAGGAAGAGAAAGCCCTGTACCAATGAAAAAAAAACAACAGCCAAACAAAAATCTCCCTCTCTGCTGTATGTTACTCCTTTAATAATGAAAACCAGCGTCAGACGGAGTATACAGAGGATCTACTGAAGAAATCACGCTAACAATGGAGTTAGTGAATTGTATACTTAGATACCCACAAGCATCCTCAGGGTATAAGTGCAGTACAAAATAACGTGCTGTAGAAGAGTCTAACGGCTTTTACTAGAACACACTGTTTGTAACCTGCCAAGTTCCCTTCTTTAACTTTAATGAAAACAAATTTACATCAATTAATAAAAGCTCTTTGAGCGCTCCAGTTAGAAAATATATAAGCTGATAATTACCTGCTGATATTTAATTCCACAAAGTGCTAACATGTCTTTGCATGCATTGCTCTCACCTGTTCAGCCTGGATGGATGGCTATGATATTAATTACTCAATTTAATTTGATATCATTATTAAAACATAATTTTACCTGCTCACAGCAATTTTGCCTTCATTATGTGTCTTCTTCCAGGCATGAAACGTTTCTTCTTCACTGATACTTTGAGTTAGCTAAAGGAAAACAGTTTTGTTTAAGTATCAGAAACACGTTTCAGAATGAGCACAAGGAATACAAAATAAAACAGGATACCTAATTTATTTGACCAACAAAGTCCACCTGTGTTGTGCTACACTTATTTTCAGATGACCTCAAATCTAGCAATAGGTCCACTGGAAGTCTGCAAGAGACCTGCAAAAGGAACAAAGCAATTTGGGATGCAGTGCATGCGAAAACACTTCTCAGAAGTTATCACTTAGTTTTTTCTTTGATCTTTTACTAGAAAGTTTTAACTTGTTACAAGCATGTATCTGTTTCAGTGAGCTGAACTCGGCTTTTAACAAATACATACCTCAAATTTTGTGTCTGCATTTGAACAAGATGGAGATTTTAGGTAGGGAGAAATGACTCCTATAAAACTATCTTAGTCAGAGAAAAGAGGTGTGCTTTTGAGGACACGTGAAGAAAGAGCTATGTGCCAGAAAAATTTACAATTTTTACATTACACTAACCACTCTAACAAAGGATCTCTTCCTACAAACCTTGGTTTGTTTATATTTTCATCACACTGTGTCTCTAACATAATACAGGTGCATGCAAACTTTGCGCTCATGAAAAGCGCTGGTTCATGAGGTTTGCAAGTCCCAGAACAGAACATCTCAGCCTGGAGCGCAGAGCTCAGGGCACCCCTGGGACAGCAGGAGGATTCATTTAGGGACGAACACCGCAGCAGTGCTATGACCAACCACCTGCAGGCAGCTTGGCACTCCTTCAGACGACTCTTCTCACCTGTACCCACTTGTGGCAGACTAATAGCTATGAGGTCCTCATCAGCATCCTACCAGCTCTCAACCTGACCTTTGGGTGGCAATGAGAGAAGGCTTGAGGAGAGTCTGGGTGTTTTCTGTCAGAAGAGGAAAAAAACCCCTTTGATCCAGAGTGGCTACTGCCTGACAAGGTACTATTGAATTTTCAGTTGTACAGATTTATATTTTAATCCCAAAGTTTTGGGCAATATGACAATAGCAATGTTAGCCTTTTTGCTCTAGCCCTCTGCAAACCCGGAGCTGATTGATCGCCTTGCAAAGCTCTCCAGGCTTTGCTGCCAGTTCGGTTCATGGTCACCTTGTGCTGCGTAACCTTCTCAGTGAGAAGCTGCTGAACTGCTATCAGAGGTGTGTTCCACTGCAAGTAATTAATTAAAGCAACATCGTGTTAAACATTCTATACAAACTGCTTTCAACTGTATACATCTTGATTACGTTGAATGGAGAAATGGTTGATAGGTCACGAAAGGACTTAGTTTTGGGATCTTTTTCCCCAGATTTTAGATGTTGCTTTCTAGACCTATTCCACCTACTTACAGCTAAAATAGATTGAGACTACATTGCACTTGTTACAGGCAGTATGGAGTGTGTGTTAAAGTTTGCTCAGTTGCAACTCAAGGAGGAAAATTATTCCTCCAAGAAAATTTTGTGAATGAAAATATTTTGTTTAGTTACTACAAGATGACTACGTAACGTGCACATTCGTCTGTCCCTAAGTATCTAGGAAAGGTTATTAGATGGAGCAAGCACGTGTATAATTGTGCCAAGTTGAATCCTATTTTACATGGCACTCCTGTGTTAGCAAGATGTACGCCACCCAACTGTGACACCTTGAAGGGAATGTAAGGAAAATTCAGGAACATTTGATGTAATCCTCACGATCCAATTATAATAAATATAGTTAATAAGTGATTGTATTTCAGAAGAAATTATCTCAAGTTGCTAATTTGTTTTTGGAGTAAACAGGAACTGTTTGAAGAGATTCATCAGACCTGTTTTGTTGTTCTTAATGCCGGACACCTTTAAAATGTGTAAAAATTACTAAAGACGCTGCTAATCAGAAACAAATGTTTTGTGAACCAAAAAGTTACGAAGTGGACTTTGAAAATGATCTGAGACTATGACTCCACTTTTCAAAAAGTTAGCTAAAAATATCCAGGAGTTCCATTCCCTAGAAGCAATTTTAATTTGTCATTATTCATAGAGAGTCAGAACAGGAAAAAAATATTTCAACAGATCTAATTCATCACAAACCCAGTAACGGTTCAACTCCCGTTGCTGTAAGTGGTACAGTGGCATCTGCTGATCAAGGAAACCCTGTTTCTGCTGTTTCATCCATCAACAGATTATCAAAGGCTGCAATTTTCCTTGAGGAAAGCAAACACACCACACGCATACCCCCCCAAAATGCACTTGATGACAAAGCTCATGTACTACTAAATCTACTAAATGTTATTGCTGATAAAGAGCTTTTGAAAGACTGAACAACTGTTTATCCCTGGCTATGCCAACAACGGCCACCACCACAGTGCCATAACAACCCCACAGAAAGCATGAGCACTGCTCATGCGAGCAGTGTGGAAAAAAAGCAGCATAGGAACCACAAAAGCCTTGGCAAGACAAAGCCATGTTTTACCCTACAGGCCTGAAGGCACATCCCCTGTGCTGCCCAGGGCCCAGGGCCTCCTCCTCACTCCACACAACTGCCGCCATTTTGCAGCCAGCACTGAGCCTCACACCTTGGGGTGCCCCAGCAATGCCTGCCCAGAGCCAGCGTGGCCCCGCTGGGTAGCCCACTGCGTCCTTACCGGCAGCCCAACGGCTGCCCCCTCCACAGCAGGGGGCACCTGGGTGGGATGGTGGAGGATGTTGCCTCATGGGGCTGGGGCAACATAGTGGCCTGGAGCCTGCCGGCAGCACTCGCCTCCCACCTGGATCTCCACCTCAGCTTCTTTTCTCATTGCCTTCATTGCCACCATCCCCTGTGCCTCAGCCACCCCTCAGTCCCACCACTGCACTGGTCCTGCGACATTGCCCACGTATGTGGCCCCACAGAGATGTCCCTCCTCCCACTGCCTTGCCCTGGGGCCATGTCCCCTCTCTGGGTGCTGGCAGGGAAGGTGGAAGAGCCACACCGTCCCTTGGCTGTTTCACATTTGCTGGAAGCATGCCCTCCCAGCCCTTTTCCACATTATTTCATAACAGGAAATTATTTGGCTTCCCTCTCTTTCCTGTCAGCTGGGTAGAAGGCTGCTCTCATGTCTCCCTGGCAGATTTACCATCTCCTTCTCCCCTGTACCTCTCCACTGCTTCACTCTCCCCATCCATGTTTCTGCCGGCCCTGCTTCTGCCATCCTGTGTGCGGCAGCAGGGTTTTGCTGGTAATCCCATGTGCCAGCATCAGCTCTCACAGAGGGTTAAGGAGGAACTTAAACACATTTAATACTTCTCAGCATCAAATTTAACTGCTGTACCATACCTGAGTGATTTCTGGTGGCTCGCTGCTCTGCTCCTGCAGGTCCCAGCCCTGAGCTGCACTCGCACCCAAAGGAGAAAGGGACATCCACCTGAAGTTCCTCTGCACCTACGCCAGCCCCTCTTTGCTTTACCCGTAGGCAGCTGCTGCACCCCCTGCTTTCATGTACACACCTCCCTGTGCACACAGGGCCAGGACCTGGTGTGTTTCTCTGCTACTGAGTCTAGAGTACTGAAATTAAAGATTTTTTTTTCTGCAACAGTCAGCTCCTTGTCATCGAGAGGCTTTTCTTGAGGACTAAGCGCTGCTGCTTCATGATTTCCTTTCATTGGTATGAGCTAAATGCCTGCCTACTTCCCACAGCACCACCCTGGCCTCTACAGTGCCTGCTACACTCTCTACCCCAAGGCATCCACAAGGAGTGGATAAATTTTCTGTTGAAAAATAAATGTTTTGTTAATTTAACTCCAAAATGGCTACAAGTAAAAGGTCATACTCTCTTTAATGGGATTTTTCACAGAAAAAGGGCAATATGAAGCAATTTATGGAAAAATAAGATTAGAAGCATAAAGCTCACAAACATCTTTGAGAATTTTCAAGTTAGTTAAGTGAATACTTTTTGTAAGACTATTATATTAATACACCTCCAGGAACTACTTCCTGTCTCACCGAGGATGTTTAACAGGAGAAGTAAGAATCAGCACAACAGTAATTAAATATTTCTATTTATTTTTTCATTAATACAGTATTTCCTTCCCCACAGATGAATAAAAAGAATCACGGATAAGATTTATTGAAGAGCTATCAAAATACGGTGCTATTGACAATCTGCTTCACAATTATTCAGAAACATCATTGCTGCCTACAGAATAATGAACTTTTTTTCCTCCAACCTAAATATCCATAATGGATGCAAGGCACATAACATTGTATAAATTTTATGAACCAGTTTTAACCCAGTACTCAGAACAGAAGCATATCGCATCAAAAGGTGTCAGAATTATTACTTGAAGAGAAAGTTTATTAATGATAAAGGCAAATTAAGCTATTGCCAGAAGGTAAGTTATTCTACTGGTGAAGATCAGAGTTTTGATTTCTTCTGAAAGAAGCTGACAATAGCATTTATACATTCATCAGATATCCACCTCTCCTTCAAGACTTCACACTCTTTACTGTTGACTTCATGGAGCTTCTCCTTTTCCATACTTCGTAACAGTTGCTTTGACACTGCCAAGGACTAGAGGAGAAAGAGATGAACATTAGGAAGTTATATTTTCTATATCTTAATTTAACTTTGCAGAAAATAACACAATAAACACACTGGAATTCAAACAGGGTTCTATTAACATTGTACTTTTTAGCTTTTACTCAACCTTTTCGCTGCAAGTAATTATTGCATTTAATGACTAAGACTGCTAATAAGGTGAAGGAGATTCATAGGAAGTGAAACAGCAGTCCACTAAGTGCTCATAATCAGAGTAGATGGGCCTAAGTGGTGAAACCTGTTGAGCTGTCTGCAGTGCCAAATGCAACCTACATTATCAGCAGCTGGCACAAGTGTCTCCTCCTGTCCAATGCAACACTAACAACATTGTGACTCAGGTAGTTTTGCAAAACCTAAACTAGTGAGCAGGATGAATGAATTCAGCAAAAAGTAAAGCCACCCAGCATCATCTGGAGCACCCGCAGTGCAGAGAGTACAATTGACATTGTAGAACCAGTGGCAAGGCTCTTAAACCTTAACTATTGCCAGATTAAAATTCTAAGAGAAGGCACCCAAGGCACACACACAGAGACTGCAAGTGGATTAATTAGTTAATTTTTAAGGCTTTTCAGCCACTGAATCTCTGTGTACGGTGCGCTGTCTTAGATTCAGCCAGGGTAGAAGAGAGGTTTCTGTTTCACAGCAGCAGAGGAACAGTGGCAGATCTGTGCTTGAAGGAAAATATGTTGAGCCTTGCTGTTTTAATTAAGGATGAAGTGAAACCAAGTAATAGGATAGGTTTGGCAGGACGACTCTGGAAGTCCTACAGGCTTAGAAGGTGGAGAAAAATTTAAAATACTGACATTTTTGGGGAGGCTTGCGTATGCTTCTAATCTTCCCCAAACTTCCTTCTGAAAAGTCCTGTCGGGGAAGACTTCAGTCACAAGTCCCTGGGCACAGGCTTCCTCTGCAGTCAGCTTTTTATTGAAAAGCAGTATCTCACTTGCCTATATAAAGAAAAATAGAAAGTGTGATTTGACAAGACATGAGACTTGAGTAATCCGACAGGAAAGGTACAAGCTTCCAAGTCACATTTATTTTACTCTCTTGCTCAATGTCTGCCCTCTGAAAAGAACAGAAAATAGATGAGGTTGGAAGGGACCTCCAGATACTGTCCAGTTCAAACCCCTGCTCAAGCAGGGGCAGCTGGAGCAGGTTGCGCAGGACTGCGTCCTGTTGGGTTTTGAGTATCTCCAAGGATGAAGACTCTTCTCCAAGGATGAAGACTTCACAGCATCTCTGCACACCCTGTTCCCGTGTTTTACCACCCTCATTATAAAATTGGGGTTTTTTACATTCAGATGGAGTTCCCTGTGTTTCAATTTGTACCCCTTTCCTCTTGTCCCGTCACTGGGCACCACTGACAAGAATCTGTCTTCTTTACACCATCCCATCAAGTATTTATAAATGTTGGCAAGATTCCCCCAAGCCTTTCCTGTTCCAGGAAATACAGTCACAGCTCTCTCAGTCTCTTCTCATAAGTAATATGCTCCAGTGTCTTAATTATCTTTATGGTTCTCTGCTGGGCCTGCTCCAGTATGTCCATGTCACTCTTGTAGCCAGAGCCCCGACCCAAACCCAGCACTCACCAGTGTTGATGTTGAGCAGAGGGGAAAAGTCACCTCCCTCAACCTGCTGGCAACGCTCCATCTAATTCAACCCAGGATACCATTGCTGCAAGGGTGCATTGCTGGCTCATGGGCCACTTGTTGTCCACCAGGACACACAGGTCCTTCTCTGCAAAGCTGCTTTCCAGCCAGTAAGCCACCAGCATACACTGGTGCATGGGATTTATTTCTTCCCAGGTACAGGACTTTGCTTTTTCCTTTAATGAAGCCTATGAGATTCTCCAATTCCCCAGACCATCCAAGTCCCTTTGAACGGCAACACATCTGGTGTATCAACCATTCCTCTCAGTTTTGTATCACCTGCTGAGGGTGTACTCAGTCCCATCATCCAGGCCATAATGAAGACGTTAAGTATTAGATCCAGTATCAACCCCTGGGCTACATGACTAGTGATGGGCCTCAAGCTCCTATTGTTCACCAAGGGTCTACATGTCTTTTTGAGCAGAGATCCAATGTTGTTGCATGAAATTACATCATAAATGTGTGTGTTCACTTCTTGCAGTGACTCCAAGATTTCTAGAACATGTACTGGTAGCTTATATCTCACTGAATAGACAACCCTTCATAAATGGATGTTTATGAAGCACTTGCTCTACTCCTTACAGGTTTAAACCCTGCTCAACAAAACCACATTGTATTAACACAGGCAATAATATTGCATAAGTATTTGAAACTATACAGTTTTTTTTCTGTGGGATATCAAAAGAAGAATCAAAAGAAAGGGAATTACCCCGTTCTAAGAAAATTTAGATTCTGCTGTCTCTCCTTTTTTTTTTTTTCCCTTTTTTTTCCTAATTACTATTATTTAGTTTCCTTATTTCTAGAGTAGAGAAAATAAGAGTATGGACAGAAGACCAATATATATTAGAACAAAACAGATAATCTAAAAGGTCTGGAAGTAAATACACAAATGGACTGCTTTGCACTCACATTTGGAAGACTCGCTGAATATAAGTTTCCCCAGGGTTGGCAGAAACCACTGCAACACTTGCTCCCTTGCCTGACAGAGGTAGCCTACCAAGACATTTCTTAGGAGTGTTCTCATTGTCCTTTTTTATTCCTTCTTTACATCATTCCCTCACATCATTGGAAGAAAGATACAACCAGAAATTGTCTCAAGAAGGTGGAGGAAGCCATGAGGAAAAAAAAAACCACCTTCATCAGTATCACAGCATGGCTTTAAAGTGGTCACTGCTCCGTTATGGTGCCTGTGCTGACACTGTCATTACATTTTTTGATCCTTGTTTCAAAAGATGCAAACAGGAGCAGGAGCTTTCTTTGAGGACTCTTGCTGTGATTCTACTTGCTTTTACAGTTGGAGGATACCAACATACAAAGGTCACATGATCCCACATACAGTGCAGACATTCTTACCTTAGCTAACCCCATGATCTTTGGAAACAGGTAAGAGGAACATCCTTCTGGGCTCTGTCCAAGTTGACTAAATGGGCTGTGAAATGTAGCCTGGAAAAAAAAAAAACCCAACCAAACAAAAAGAACAAATCAAAGCAAGTCTCACAACAGAGCACAAGACTAAAGTACCAGGATTTAGTTTTCATTTTAAAGATTCTACTGTGACAGAGTTCACCAGAAATACATTTGAACCGTTACCATAACAGTCTTTAAAATACCATCTGGTAACACTGCTTCATCCTCTCAATGCACCTAAGAGCTGACTTTGTATAATTCAATTCCTTTATAACAACCCCACTGAAGTTACCTTATTTGAATACAGTGCTTAGAGACACTAATTTGCATGCGCAAAATCTGTACAGAAAAGATGTTCACACACATCTGCGCTAACAGCTATTAAATACATAGCCCAAATAACCAAAGAGGTAGAGAGCAAACTGCTTTCTGAAGACACGCTAAGTTTACTCTGCTCCTGAAAAATTCAAGTAATTGAATCTTATTTCCTCAAATTTTACACAAATGTAAAACAAACCTGTGTCAGAAATGCATCATAGGATCATACAAAACAATACCCTAACTGCAAGTTAGAGCTGAACTGCAGAATTTTGTTTTGACAACTTACATCAACTTTAAGCAAGGAAGACAAAATGCTTGCCTTCATTTCCATTTAAAAATATGAACTGATACACAAAGAGTGCACGAGTTGCCAATGCAGCTTTCACTGTAATAGTAGATAATAATCTCTTACTGTATTGCAGATGGCCATACAGTAAGATAGATCAATAGACTTTCTAAGAAGAAAGTGACAATTATATCATTGTAAAAAAAGAACAGACAACATCTGCCAGGATACAGGTCAGTGTAATTAGTCCTGCTTTAGCAAGGGGAGATGAACTATATCAGGGGTACAAACTGGTGCCTCAGAAACCGGAGCAAAATCTAATGCAGAAGGCAATGTTAACTGACCACCCAAAATGCTGATTTGTCGTCAGACTGGGCTGTGCAGTGTCCTGTAAGTGTGGATGGTAATGATCTGCTCTGGGAATACCTGGCTGAGAATAAAACCGGATCCTGGACATAGCAAAGCTGGCCACTTCAGGAGTAGGTAGTCAATGCCTAAGGCACCCCAACCAAACTACTGGAGAATGTGAAATTAAGCAGTAATTTGGATGAGAATGACGTTACTGCACGGGAGTTCATAGTCCTGGACAGGGAAGAATAGAGAACGATCACCTTTGAGAAGGCTTCAATAAACTTGAAGTTAATAGGAAAGTTCTCATGAAGACTAATCCAAGCGAAAAGCTAAGTTAGACCCTACAGAAATCCTCAAAGAACTGTTACCAAGGGCACAAGCAAAAGTTGTCCCAGTGCAAGCAGGAAGGTACTAACAGATTGTCTCATCTAAATTATTGTCACTGACTTTAAATACACGTACACAGAAAGTGAAAACTACATCAGACAACTAAGTATGAAATGAATTTAAGCATGCAGAGATTAAAAAAATAGAAATATAAGGCAAAAATAAGATGCATTTACCAATGATTATGTATATGAGTAGTAAAAGGAAGTTAAAGTATGAATCTCAAAGCATAAAGTATGAATCCTTCAAGAAAGGAGGATACTATTAACAGGACAAACCACTAAATGCTTATTTGGATTAAACTTCAACTCAATCTATGCTATCTTATGGCTGTAGGAGATATTATGTTGAGGGGGAAGTGATAAGAATTCAAAACAGCCTTGTTTTGAAAACAGTCTCACAAAGTGGAGAGGTATGAGTAAGAAGCTGCTATTTAATATGGACAAGTTAAAGTTTGGCATGAATAACTTGGTATACAGTATACGATAGGGACAACTGTTTAACTGGCAACAGTACAGTAAGGGACCCAGGTGCTATAGGAGATCACTAGTACGTAAATTAAGTAACATTGTGGGATGTCAAAACAGAAATAAAATCTGTAGAATGTGGAGAAGCTCTTCTGCTCTACTTCACATCAGTAAGACATGAGTTGGAGTGACGTGTCCAGTTTGTACCACTATTTTTAAAGAGACACAGAGGAGTCTGTGTCTGGAAGGAGCCAGAGGAATGTGACTGCAGGCAAAAGAAAGCACATGAGGAAAAACTGAAAGAACTGCAGCTGTTTAGCTCAAAAAAAGAAAAGATTGAGAGCGGATGTAAAATGGAGATATATCTAACAGTCTAAGTACACTGATGGCTAAGCACGGTGATGGCTATTGTAAAGGAGGATGAAAATAAGTCTGTTCTTACAATCCAGGAACAAGAAACAATAGGTTCACCCTGCAGCCAAAAAAAAGATCAGATGGGAGGGGAGGACGAGGGAGAACCCAACGATTTTCTAGTGAAAGAAGAGATCTAGGGACTGGAACAGACTGCATAAATTGCGCATATTATACAAGTATATGTCAGGAGTGACATGGTTCTAGCTAATCCTGTCATGGGGCAAGTAGGAGGAGTTGGTCCCTTGCAGCTCAATTTTCCTAAGTCTCACAGTGACAAAACCAATCCATCAGGGACTTGGAGGAAAAATGTGACACAGTGCTGAAGCAGGAATCAAAGTACCACCAATCATAGACACTTCTGCAAGCAAAAGCTTGCCTAAAATTAATTAAGACCTTGGGTAAAGTTCTGTATCTGTTTAACAACCTTATACAAATGAACGGCACAGAATATAAAAAATAAGCCATATAACGGGATTCTCTGCTATGTCTTAATATAGCTTTTGGTTACGTATCTGGCAAGTTACCTTAAAAGGAATCTTAAGTTGAACAAATCAAAGCTTTTCCAAAGTTATCTTGGACCACAGATTAGATAAAATGCCAGTTACTGCACTTCCATTCCATAATAAATTTTTGCTCCCCCTCCCACACCTGAAAGGGGCCTTACAACCATCATTTCACATCAGCTACTCTTTACTTTACCCACTGATACAGTAAAGAGTTTCTAAACTGGAGTTAGTAACTCGATAACCGTAACTACAGCAGGGAAATTCCATGCATGCTAACCACTGGCTGATACACCCCTGTGCTGGTAACTAATACAGGTTTTCCTTGATGTGACATAAGGAGCCTTTACATTTATGTGTCCTTTTTTGTCAGATTACCCCAAACCAAGTAGCATTTCCTACAGAAAGAGGCTTAAATACTGCCTGGGGATCAGCTATGTAATGTACTTACCCTGTCAGAAGCATAGACGATGTCACACAATCCAAGGACTGTTACACAGATTCCAATAGCTGGGCCGTTTACCACTGCAATCAGTGGTTTGGGAAAATCAATAAAACAACCCACGAACTCTCTAAAGAGAAGGAAAAGCAGAATGTGAGAGACACATCCTAGTCTTTTTCATCAAATATAAACAACTTTTGAACATGTGATTAGATACTGCATAACAAAAACCACGAGTTAGATTCTACATAGCATGTGTTTTTGTCCCTTTCCCAAACAAATTCTGACAAAGAAAATTAAGAACTGTTTGAAATACCTGCATTTCCTTACCCACTAAGAATCAACCATGTACATGTCAGCACAGCTTTCCTAGTTCCTGTAATCAAGTTATGAAAGTGCTGTCCTCTTCAGCTACAGTTACTGGATACAGCTCACTAACAAGAATAGTCTTTTGCCCTATCTATCTATCTGCCGATACATCCATCCCAGCTCCAGCCATGGGATGTCCATTCACTTCACAGATTCTGTTCTGCAATGAAGGCCCAGCACCAAAATTGTGATGCTACCACAACACAGGTTTCTCAAGTGTTCCTCCTGGCTTTGAGAAACAGTGTTTTCTTTCACTTGACAGTGATTTCTCCATTCAAGAAGTGCAAAATACATTCTCAAAATATAATATTTTTCAAAAGTGAGCACTGTTGTGTTGTAAGAACTCAACTTCTCTGGCATCTCTGTGCATCAGCTGTAATGAAGCTCTGTGCTTGTGTAATAGTAACACGATAGCAGATACAGTCTTCTCACAAGAGCAAGATGAAAGACCATAAAGCACACATGAAACTATGCATCGTGCTGAACACTGCAGGCAGGCTGGAACGCTTGCCAGATACCATTAAATAACATCTTTGCAACAGATTCGGACCGCATGATTATCACTTTGTAAGGGCAACTGTGATCCACAGACAGCTTGCCTAAGTAAAACCTGCAAAACTGAGTACTTTACTTGCAGTTCATCTTTAAAATATAAATCAAAAACTTTGTTTGCTTTTCTGTGTTTTAGATTTTCCATCAATTGTAAGTGCTTGAGCAAGCTATCCAACTTGAAAGCATCTTTCAGATGTAATAATCACATACAGAAGTAAAAAAAGACAAAGTCTGCTTCAATAGGGAAGAAACATGTTGTCTGTCCAAAAAAAAAAAAAAACCAAACCAAAACCATTTCAGTCACCTTGTCACATAATGCCCCTGATCTTCTTAGCCTTAGAAAAAAAAATTAGTTTAACAGGTGGATTCAGACTCAAAGATGGAACCAAGATCTTAGTTTGTGAGCAAATTCCTGAGCAATTTTGAACACGTTCATTACACCCCATCTCTATTCAAAGAAGTCTGACAGTGCAGGTATTTTGGCATGTCCTCCTAGTGTAGACACTGTCGGATATCAAAAAACACACAAGTTTTTCATTGCAGTTTACAAAACATACAGTCAAAATCATGTTTTTGTCATTATATCTGCATGTACTTTGGGGACTAAAAAAAATAAAGTCTTTAGCTTCACTGTACTTAAAAAGATTTATAATATTAATCTCATTTCCCCATTTATTTCACACAATTAACACTACTTCTCCCACATGATCTTTGTGTTTACGCACAGAGTGAGGCCTTAGACACAGTCGTCTCAATGGATGTATTACAGCACAAATGGGTGCCTGCTGTTGTGTTTTCTAACAATGCTTGCAAATTATATTTTACCCCTTACAGTAACTTATGGATATATGAAACCAAGATGCTCTACTTGAGTAATACTGCTCCATCGCTTGCCATCTTCTTCATTTCACCAGGCTGGATATTAGTAAAATTATTCAGATCATTTCCACTGCTATAGTAGTCTCCATTTCCTGCAGAGAACACATATGAATAAATGCACCAATGGTTTCTGAGTAAGTAAGAGAAGAGATGGTTCCATTTATTACATTTACAAAAGAATTTCATTCTAAGTGTCTAACATTATGGCGGGGGGGGTGGAACTAGATGATCTTTAAGGTCCCTTCCAACCCTAACAATTCTATGATTCTGTGATTATTAAGTAATTAGAGAGATTGTCTCAAAATATACACAGTACCTTAAAGGACATCTACGGTTTAAAAATAAGTTTTGACTGACAATTCACTGAAAAGCAATGGGTACAAGGCCAAAAAATATTAAATTTGAAAGATCTGGGGAGGGGGGGAAGATTTTTTTCGCCCATAACAGTGTCAGACAAAAAAAAGTAGTTTTATTTCTTTCCCTCCATATTTGCTCAGGTTTTCTTTCTGTCAATTCACAGTCATTCAGACAGTAAGATGTAAGAAACTACTTTTTTTTTTTAAACAGGAAAACGGAAATATAAGTTTATGCATCTCCCTTCATCCTCCTTCAAACTGATGAAGGATCAAAAGTAGACAGAATAACCTATTTAATATGCAGTAGAAGTTTCACATTTTTTATGACCAATTAAGGATATGGCACAGTGTTCTAAGGATAAGGCTGACAGCACTACATTGAGATCACTGTACTGAAAGATGTATTCTTCAATAAGAAGGAGATAACCTGTTAGTGAATGTATAAGCCAGTTTGAGGCAAAAAAAGCAATGAGTATTTGAAAGCTAGACTTAATTGTCTAAAGCTAGATTTAATTGTCTAAATTATCCTGTGTTCCATGAGGATGTGGGACCTTTCACTGGTTAGCACATCCATTACTTTATGCTGCACTGCTCTTACTACGTAAAATGGAACAGAAAGGTTTGTGCAGGGGTGTGTGCTATTTACTCCTAGCTATACACGTGTTAGACACTCCAGTTGTGTGAACTTCACTTCTCATTTTGTCAGGGCTGTGCCCAGTCGTTGCTACTGAATGGAAGTTCAGCACCCTGAGAATACAAGGTGCTGGTTAAGAAGACAGTGGAGAAGAATATGTATGCAATTATCTCAGAAGTAACGAGTTAATGGGCTTAAGCCCAAATTCACTTTGCGTCCACACTACTTAACTGCCAGCCAAAGCTCAAGTTTTGGCTGATTTCCTAAATGCACATTTATCTGCAACAAGAATGGGGCAGGCAGGCAGCACGTGCCCTCAGCCATTTTTTCCCTTCCACCTGCTCTTGCCACTTTGTTGTTCAGTCAGCAGCAGAGACAGATCAAAGGGTCCTCTAGAGGTTGCAAATGACATGTCCCCAGAGCAGTTAGACTTTACAGAAAGCGTGAGTTTGGGCTGCCCTTTTACATTGTTGCTGCAGTCATCCAGCTGCACACATCTGGTGACTGGGATGTATACAGCTGAGCCAGGTTGCAGCTTGCCTGCCCAATCCTTTCCTATGGCAACCACAGGGAAAAAAAAAATCAACGTAAAGTATAATTTTTCTCCAATGATCATAGGTAAATATGCAGTGTAAACCTTTCTACTGGCCATGCCAGTGGCAGATTTGAGGGGCTTATTTTTAGTATGTTCCAATGTATCATGGAGGTAGAGAAAATTGACTAAACCCATACCAATGAACTTCAAAAGCAGTAGCGAAGATGCTGTGGAGCAGATACATAAGCTAGTCAAGAGTAATAAAGCCCTTCGGAGTATTCCAAGTCTATCTTCTTATCTCAAAAAGATATTTTGATGTAACAACAAGCTTGCTAAAGTTTTTGAAACATCATCTTGAAAGAATTTTGCCAAAACACTTTGGAAAAATCTTTGGTCTATACTGGAAGAATGAATTTCATCACTTACACAAGTCTATCTTAGTCTAAATTCAGGTAGATATTTCTTGTCAGTACTGTACTTTGGCATAATACAAAACAAATCTAAGAGGCATATGAAGTGCGGTACCAGTAATAACTGCTATGGTAGAATCATCTTTTCCAGCTTCTTCAAGTGCTTTGATAATTTCTCTGTACATCTGCATAAGAGGAAAATCAAAGTACAAATGTGATGCTGCAAAAGATCATAAAAAGGAGATTCACACTGACAACAAGGAACTTGAGAGACAAATTAACTATGGTCCTTTTAAGTATGAAAAAAATTTGCATCCACAGAAAGTTAAGTATTACATGTGAGGTATTTCTGACTACAAAGACACGCAATACTCAAGACTTCTGATGCAAATCTAAAGGACAAAACAAGGTCCTTTGGAAAACAGACATTAACTGGGAACAGCTGTTTTAAAAACTGAGAAGCAGTTTAAGTGGGCAAAATAATATATTAAAGAATTAGCAGCAGCGGGGTGAAGTCCTTGTTCTGGTGTCTTTGCAGTTGTGAAACAGGATGATCATGTTTCCAACAGGATGGACTTCCTCATGAAGACAGCTATGGGATCCGGAGTACTATCTAGACACACACAACAGTACTGAGCCAAAGCAGGCTGCACACCTAAGGCTACAGTCAAAATTTGTATCCACAAAACAGGCTAGTCTTCCTCCAGTTTGCCATTTTAGTTTAGTGCAGACTGTAATCCTATGACAAGTTTGCAAAAAACCCAAAAGACACAGAAAAGCCCAATCCATAAAATTTTAGCTGAGTGGTTTATTTTTGTACTGGATATTTATTCCTTAGGTTGTCAGCGGACTCAAGATACTAAGCACTTCAGACCACCATGCTTCATTCAGTTCTGCTAGACTTGCAGGAATGATTCTTCAAAAACTGAAGTAGCTTAAACAGGAAAGAAAAAATTATTAATCCTCCCAGTTAATTTCTTTACCTTGTGGTTGATGGCATTTTTCCTATCAGGTCGGTTAAACGTTATCTTTGTGATATTGTTTTTGGTGGTAACTATTATTGTTTCATAGCCATCATGTTTGCCCTCTTCTGGAGAAGCATCTTCTTTCTGGACAGCAGACTCTGCAGAGACCAGACTTGAGACAAGTTCAGTATATTTCTGTCTGGCATTATCCTGTAATAAAAGAAAAGAAAAAAGATTATCAAAGGCTGAAATGGAAATCCGTTTGCTGTGCTATTCATGAAATGGGTATCGGGAGGGGGAACTGGACTGTGCTTCAGGACAAAGGAAAAAAAATAATCTCAATTAGAAAGTATTCTAATAAGGATGAGAAGAAGAGGCACACGCTGTATTTAAACACTGCGGATCATGCTTAAAGTTATCTGGAAAGCAGCAGCAATGGATCTGCAAAATAGAAGTGTACAGATGCTGGGATGATGACATTTATTTTGTTGGAGAAGTGCCCCCATCCATGCCTACAATTACCAGGGAGACCTTTGTCATATTCCCAGCATTTACACATTTCTATGGATTCTTTGTTTCTGCTTTCCAGTTGGACATTTCTCCAACCAAATAAAAGCTTTTATTTTAGAACATGTGTTGCTGAAAATAAGAGTGCTGAAATGGATCTATTGCATTTTGAAATTGCTTGAAGACACTAGTTTTCATTTAGCACAAACATGACATGCAAAGGCTTAAAGAATCCCGCCTCCCTGTTTCTACAGTAAGCAGTGATTTAAAAGAACTGTAAGTTCTTGGTTGTTACAACCTATTTTCTTGAAAGGATAATATACTTTGAACAACTCTATAATCCATAAATCTGTAACACATGAAATTCTTTATTCTCTCTCCACTACGAAACTTAAAGAGCAGATTCTTTTCCTTAAGTGTTTGTTGGCTCTTCCTAAAAAATGCAGAGCCTTCTCAAAAACAAAACAAAAACTAAAACCCATGCCAAAAAACCCAAAGCAGCACAAGAATACGTTATGTTCATGAAATCATGCAAAAAACAACCCCTCTGTATTAAGCAGTATCTTTGACTGACCTCAGACACCACTCCTGAACAGCAAGCCTAATGCAGCAATGACACATCTGGTTTTTCAATCTTATGCTTCCTTCATTTAATAGTAGCTGAAGACACTGTGGTAACTATATGCTATGTCAGACTTATTACAGTCTGCACGAAAAAAGAATGCTGAAGAAAAGACTTCTCTAAAGGTTATGAAAGATATTAAAGACGTCAAGATATACTGAGAAATAACAGAGAGAGGCTCTCAATACACCACTTTTTTCTAGTCTTTTAGTCAGTGGCATAATACTGACTTTTTAAAATGACGAAGTTATCAATACACGGGATTCACAAGTTTTCTTTTCGTTTTAAGAGCTGAGAAACTCAATCCATCTTTCTTAAAGGGAAGAGCAGAATAGAGCATAGTGTGAAAAACACTATTTTTATTGAAAGTCAACACATATGCAAGATATCTTACACTGGTACAAGCTGGTATTAATAACGTAGAACTAGGCTTACACAGTAAAAAAAGCCTCCAAACACTGAAGCAGCGAAATGACTGTAGAATACAGTGCAAAACGTTTTGGTGTCGGAAGCTGAGTTGCTCAACAAGCATGTAACATGCTTTAACATAAGCCATTCACTTACAGACCAGGCATTTCAGGGTAGAGTAATCTACAAAGTATCTAAGTGAAATTATAGGTACTGTCACCTGAGACAAATTGCCAAGAGAATTCCATGCATCCCACTTGGCTTTCTTGACAAAGTCCAGCATACCTGGTTTTGGAGAATTGCAGGGACCTTCAGTAGCCTGAAAAGAGAGTGAAACAAAACTTATTTAAACCTTCAATTAAAGTCCGATCAATGACTGTTAGGAATATCTATCTGATCAGGATACAGAATTCAATTCTGAGACAGACGGAATACCTACTGGTTGGGCAATATTCAGACAGTTCACATACCATGAAGTTTTTAGTGCCTGCTATTTCCTAATACCTGTCGTTGTGCTTTCAGAAGCACCTAACCAATATGAGACACCAGTTTCCAAAACACCCACGCGTGTTAAGTTCTCCTATCTCAAAAATTGCGGTAGTTTTATCCTTAAAAACAAAGTTAAAGACTTTAAGCTGCATGAACAAAGAAACCATTGCATAGGATCTATTAAGCTGGATCTTACTTCAAAGTTGGCCCTATTACGAGCAAGGGCGTTGGACCAGTTGAACTGCAAGAGTCTGAGCTATCCTGAAGTATTCTTCTGGAAAACTGGTCGTAGAAAAGTACACTATCAGAGAGAAATATTTCAAGTGGGAGGCAGGAAAGAAAGAATACATTTCTGAGCTCATTATTATTAATTAGTAAAACTACCTGGAATAGTTAGCTGTCTAAGTTTTATTTAAAGGAGCAACTGATTGCCACAGCCTCTACTGACCCTGCAGCCAATCTTGATCCACAAATACTTCCCCAAATATCAGTACAAACCCTGCTACGGACTTGCAGCTACTTCTACAAAGGTCTTCTTCCATGCTGTAGTAAAGAATAACTTTCACTCAAAGTGTGGAACAGTTCCTTGAATTTAAAAAAACAAACACCAAACCCAACAAACTATAACCACCACTACAACCACCACGCAAAAAAAGAAAGAAAGAAAAAATAACCTAGAAATCAACCTTCAAATGTCAACAACATTTTATTATAGGCCCAGCTGTCTGACTGTAGATATAACAAATTTAAGGGGAAGCATGTGGCATACTCTTTTTTCCTAGGCGTAAGCAGTTTTCCAGAGCTGCATCAAGATATGCTATATTACCTGCAATGCATCACACAATGATGTAAATTGTCTCTATTTCTTTGAATAAAGGTTTCAATTCAAAGCATGATTTATAAGTTGAAACAGGTTTGGCTTCCCTCAGAATTCACACAGGGTTTGAGGGGCTGGCATTTCAAGAACAGAATTTGAGCACTTGAAATGAAGAGCTTGTTAAGACACAATACATTTGAACAATTCCTGTTTTAAGTAAATATTTTACAGGTCCATCCCCTCATATTATAAATGCCCCTTATGAAAAAAAGTAAATCAAGGCTACCTGTTTAAACAAAGCGTAGAGCTTCAACTTGGTTTCATTCCCAGGATCCTTTTTCAAAAGCTTCAGTTGTTCTTGAGCTTTTTCAAAGTCTTTCTGGCTGACTTGCATGGTGGCTGCAGTCATGTGCAGGTGAATCGCTGGAATGCAAACAGCTTGTGCTTGCCTGGTAATAAGTGGAAATAAAATCCCATTACTTGGTTTTTGAGTAAGACCAGAGGAGAAACAAATATGCTGCTTTTTAAAGACATTTAAAGTAAACATAAAATATTAAATATTTGCATCTGCACTGATTAAAACAACAACAAAAAACAAGATACTAAACATTACAAGAAAGTTGCTTTAGAAGTTTGCTTTAGCTGCAACATAATTAATCTTTGGAGAACATGACATTATCTCTCTCTAGTATGTAAAGTGCTAGATTTAATGCTGTCAGATGACAAAGAAACTATGCAGTGATATAGCAGATGATCATACGCAGACCACTAAACGGCAGTAGTGGTAAACTAATGTTTTACTGTTTCTGGAATAAATCAGAGCCCTACAGGTTCTGTCCATGACAAACAAATAAGAAACACAGAACATTTTTATGAATGGTTTAAATACCTGTATGCAACATTAACAGCTGTATATGTCTATGAATTAAAATGAGTATGCAACCTGTGATCTTTTGAATTGTGTGCTTTTATTGTGATCTTTTGAAGTTTGTGTGCTTCTACCTAGAAATACTTCAATCTGAAAGCCTGGTTCTCCAACCAGGACAGCACAAGTGAAGGTTAATCTCAAAATATACTGTGGAAAAGGACTACCTGTANAAATCCCAAACCCCACTCCAAAGAACCAAACGTAAGCCAACCCTATAAGGCTTCGTAAAAGCAGGTTTATGTCAATGGAGTTTGGAATCAAAAGCCAAGAAAGTCTAATAATTTTGGCTTGTTTTAATAGGGCAAAAACATGTTGTCTTAGCCTTCTTTGGTTAAATTGCTCTCTTCTTAAACATCATATATGTTAGATTTCATAACCAGTCACATTTGAAAAATCAATGATTAGCTCAAATGCAAACTGAAAGAATGTTTAATTATTAATTTAATCTGTTAACATTTCAGTTATAGAACCATCATTTTAAAATCACACCTAACATGAAAATTCTGCCTTTTTATACACACCTAATGAAAATTCTAGAGAAATTCTACTGCCTACTTCAAAAACATCCTCATTGGTCACTTCTTAAATAAAATTTATTTTCTGTTGCAAGTCTAAAAGCTGCCCACAGGAAGTGTGAAGAATGCCAACTATGTCCAGATAATTTTATTACTTTTTCATTTCACACAGATAGGAAGTTTTAGTTGTTTTGTAAAAATGTTTGTAAGATTTATTGGTTTTATGTCCTATTACAGCCCTTCTCTATTAATAAAATCTAAGTCCCTGGTATTTTATGGCTACTGAGTTTGAATAACAGAAATGGAAAGAATATTTTCTGTTTATATAAAGAAATTCTTTCAGAAAGAAAGAATTCCAGAATCTGCTTCAAAATCTTATGCTAGTAAAAAGAAAACTACTTGAACAATACAAAATGGAATAGGCTATCAAAAAAGGCTGCAGGAACAGAAAGTCTTCTTACTTAAATTGATTGTCTGTAACCCTTTATTAACACAGCAGTGCACCCAGACAGACGTGGGTTAACCATCTGCCAGTTTAACCAATATTCAAACTGATGTGTTCAGAAGACTGTGCCAGAGTTTAACAAGTTTATACAACCGGGAGGCTATTTAGCCAACTTGTGGACTTCACCTCCAGCATCAATAAAAGCCCTTTGACAGGAAAAAGTGTACCTAAATGGATACAGATACAAGTTTCTTTTAATACTGAGCTCCTTTGATTATTCTGTCCTGGAATCACAGAACATGATGCTCTCTTTCAGATCCTATCCCCCAAACATGTTTTGAAAGTCACATTTACAGGAAGAAGAAAATGAGAGTGCAGGAAAGAAACCAGTGATTTCTGTTGGTTTGGGGATTTTTTTCCTCTAATTTCGATAGCCATCTTTGGAACTACTTGAATGCTGCTGTTCCCAAGATGATCCGTGTATCTGGTACTAATTTTTTTGTCAGTCTAGACAATGACAATACTGAAGTGGATTCAACGTTTCAAAAAGGAGATTTAGGTTTACAACATGTCCAACAATCTGGACTTCACTCCAACTTGGCTATGGTCAATATCATAAACAGGCTTTAAGAATCTCTTTTTATATACAATTTGATAGTGACCATAAATTAACAAGAGCTGAGGATGGGCGGTTGGTGAGAGCGGAACGGCATCACAGCCTGTCTGAAGGTATATACACACATATGTTCCAGGTTAAGGGTTTTTGGCATTTAGCAGGTCACAGGTTCTCTTCCTTATTAAGGATGCAAAGTGGACAAGTTAGAGAGAAGAGGATGAGAAAATGAGGTGAATAAAAAAAAATCCGTCTGGGGAAAAGTGGAATGACCTTTCAGTAAGTCCACACTCAGAGTTACTTTCTTTTGCTGTTTGGTTATATCCAGTTTTACTTCTTAGGTACAAAAATGTTTGGGTAAAATACATTATCTATCCACTTCAAATACTCTCAAATACTTTCATTCTTCTTTTCCTCCTTACCTACTGCCTTGGAACGGGAGACTGTGCAACTTCGCTGTTTATTAAAGTCTAAAGTTCATAAGAAAAGGCCTCTTTAGCTCTTCCTTGCTGCTGCTAGCTCAGTTCTCTGCAGGATATCTATGATTCACTCCTTTCTTTCTGCCTTTTGATCTCAGAGGACATTTACTATACATTAGTGGTGATCACCAGTCCTCAACATGCTAAGGCTAAGACGACTGCTACTATGTCTCTACTAAAATCACAAGGGATGAAAACACAAAGGAAAAATTAAGGTATTTCACAATTTATTCATCTTGGGCAGGACCTCATTCTCCAGAGGGATACAGGAATAGCAGGAGCAGAGCTCCTTGACCCCAAGTAGATCACATAAAGAGTGAAGAGAAGATGACTTGCCACCTGTAAGCACATGCAATGGCAATGTCATCTCTGGGACCACAGAGGTATGTCATGCCACAATCCCAAAGACCAAGGAGCAGGAGAGGGTCCCCACTATGGCAGGACTTGCTCCCTCCATCTGCTGCTCCCTTGCTGTGAGCACCGAACTCTTCTTACTCCCTCACTGAGCAAATCCATGCCCCATTTTAGCGGCCACACTGAAACCACACAAGACTGCCGAAACCACACAAGGCAGGCAGAAAGCCTAGAACTTGACCTACAAACTACTGATGAACCAGCACTTGTTTAAATCTAAGCAGAAAAAGAAGCCTGGGAAAGGCAATTAAAAATCCCCTCCGTGTTCCCCCTTCTCACCTACTCACTGCAACAAAGTCAAATGATTTCCTTTGCAAAGCTTCCTCTTTATGGCCCTGCACCTTGTGGGCAATTAGCTGCCACTGTCCCACTGCTACAAATTATCTTTGTTGTACCTGCACCCACGGAAGAGTTGCGAGGGCCCGGCAACCTCCCCCAGCTGGGTAAAAAGCCAGCTCCCACCAGAGAGATAGAAGCAAGAAGAGTCACAACTTGGCAGAGCAGTCACAGAGTCCACGACAAATGCCTGCACACTTCTGTAAGATCATTCACTTGGTACTTTGCAAGTTGTATTCTCTGAAAAAAGAAATAAATCCTGGGCATCACTGCCTGAACCTGAAACATCCAGGCTGACAGTCATTTCACATTTATTCCCTTGCCTCAGACATCTCTCTGTTGCCACTCAGTCATTCAGGATATCTTGCAAGCCAGCCATTCATCCTATTCACTCTACCTGTTCACATAGATGTCTCTTATCCTGATAAACATTCAAACATAAAGCTCTTAATTAAGACTTTAAAAGTCAATTACACCAAAAGTAGCTTCTCTCTGTTTAAATGATTAGCAAAGACCACAAAGCCTGTTAAAGACAGGGCCTCTCATTACAGTGTAGTTCCATCACTTGCATAAGGACTTTCATAGAGTTAAAAATGCTAAATTTTGTAAAATGCTGCCTGCTCACTTTCTAACTTTTAAAGCATTTTAGCAGTTTCCTCATTAAGACTAAACAGAAGCCAAAAGATCTCTTTGCACAGGAAACATCAGACGTGCTCAGCAAAAGAAAGGGACAGATATACCTGAACTCCGTCTTCCATTTACTAATAAAGGTTTTCTTTTAAACGTTAGTAGATCCTGGGAAATAAAGCACAAACAAAAGCAGTTAAAAATCCTATTAGGATTAAAAGCAGCGGGTGGTGCTAGAAACACATGGGTTTAAAACTCTTGACAGAACTGGCAAATGCTCATTTTGCATTATTGTAACTAGCTTTAGAGAGACAAGGAAGAAAAAAGAACAGGAAGTGTTATCAGATAGAAGCAAGCAGTACATTAAACTGTCACTCAGATGAATCCCGGAACATGTGTTTTAATAGAAGATGTGGATATCTTTTGCACATTATGTGTAATACTCCAGATAATGCATGCGACATCTCTTCTTTGCGATGATTGCTATCTCAAGGTGCTGTGATCTTTTGTGCTGCTCTTTCCAGACGTTCCTCATGCACAACAGTGAGCAGCAGAGTAACTGCCCCTTGCCATTTCACACAGACCTGGTATTACAGCATCATAAAGTGACAATATTTCTGCTCATGTTCTTTCCACCTTAAGATAAAATGAAACAAAATACTCTTTTGCTTCTGCTACTGTAGGAAGAGTTGTATGGGTTGGTTTTTTTGTTTAGTTAGGATACAAAGAATCAATTCCCACAATTTCAAGACATCAAGTGTTTGTTTATGACTTAAACCAAGCTTCTAATTTTGTGCCTCTCCAGAGTCCTGGCAAAGAGAAGACAGCACGCATTGCCCAGCCCAGCTCATAGCCACTTCTGAGATGCCAGCCAGAGCCTCAATTGTTGTAGAAGATTCAGGAGTCCGAAATTTGTCCCAAGCACTTCACCGGGTCTGCTCTAGCACAAGCAACCACTGCTCTGAAAGGCTGCTCTAACGCCAAGCAGTGGAGCAAACCAAATGAGACCTCCTCACTCCCTGTCCTCCTGCTGTTGGGACACACACATCCACAGTGGAGGAACAACAACCCCTTTCTCGTGGGGTGACCGTGGGACTCCTTGCCTGCTGGTGCCTGGCCGTGGAGTATTCCCGTTCCAAGCAGAGTCTCAAGCTTCTGTCCCCCTCTTTCAGTAGCACTTCTCCCATTTTGATCCTCCCTCAAAATTATCCCGATTTTTCTCGACAGAAGAGAAAGAAAGGGATCTGGAGAAGGAATAGCAGCCTTTGATCATTAGTTCAGCTACATCAAGGGATGCAGGAGCAGAGTTGGCAAGAAAGGTTGCCACCATTGGCAACTGCAGCAACTGTTAGGAAATGAGACATGTGAAGGGAATATAAACCAGTATTTAAACTATAACCATGAGAAAATAAGTGGACCATCTGGAAAAAGAAATTCAACCTGTGACACTGACTTATTTTTTTCCCCAAGACTTCATACCAGAATCTCTAAAAAGAACATGAAAAAAGGAAAAAGAAAGGTTGATAACCAAATAATGACAATGAGCAAAGCATTAGCAGTACCACTATTTAATAGCTTTCTCCGTAACTAGGAAAATGATGTTACTGTTTTCCATATTCACTTGCAGTATTTTTGGCATGCAATAAATTTAAAAGTTGTACTTCACTTTATTTTGCTGAGTGACAGGAAGCTACTGTCTATACTTTTAACATAAAAATCATTAGACATTTTAACCTGCAGGCTGCCCCAATCACCACTCATCATGCCATTGGTTATATACTACTGAATCCAAACAGAAATTTACTTACACAATAATGTAACACTAAGTATGGCATGTAAGAGCTTTCCACATATAGCTGAAGGTGGAGAACGCTAATGTCAAATTTCTGCTGTACCTCTCAGTCCTCCAGTTATTCTTTCCGTACAAGCTACCTAGAGCCGAGCTGGGACAAGAAGGGATACTTGACAGTGCTAAAGCAAACCGAGCAGCCTGTGGCATGTTTGGAGCAATCATTCCTCCTTTGCTGCTGGAGGAAAAAAAAAAAAGGAGTGGTGTGGATAATTACTTAATACAGGAATTCTGGGTGCAGGTTCTTCTGTCTGTAGAAGTAAGCAACCTTCTCTTTCTTTATGTCATCCTGTTACAGGCTTCTCCCACAGAACTTTAGATTGTTTGATCCCACAGTATTTCTTGTCATACACTCTTTTCAGGTTGCTGCTTCCCCCCCCCCTTCTTTTTTTTTTTTCCCCTGCAGAATTATTTTGTTTCTCATGAGCGTCTATCAAATGAATATGACGTCTGTTACATCTTGTCAGACTTTTAGGTGGAAAGCAGCAACCATTTAAGTTGTACAGAGAGACTTTCTTACAAATAGTTGTGTAGTAGGCAGTGATGGTGAATACTAAAGAAACCTCAGCTTGGCAGTTTTTACACTAATAAAGTCAAATTACTTCAGATCTTAATTTCTAGTCCTGTCGTTTTAAGTTTCTTCTCTTAAACTGGGAAATGTGGAGTAACCAAATTTGACACATGAACAGCCTGCATTTGTTTCTGCAACCATCCCATGTGAAAACTTCCACTTCCCCTTATTTGTATGCACCTCTTTCAAGATCCTCTACCTCTAGTTTCTTTTTTAAAACTGAAACAATTCTGAACATGGGCAGATGAAATTCAGTCTTCCTTCAGAAGACGGAGAAGCAGAGACTGCCTCTAACAATTTTTGTCTGTTCAAATTCCAGTAACTGGTAGATTTTCTAAATCTAGCAACTAAAAAAGAAGGTAACTGCACACAAAGCAGCCTGTACTTTCCCCACTTAAGTTCACAGGCTCACTCTGTTAAGCCCTGCTTTGCTATCAACCGCTAACATGCGCCACGGCAGTAGGTTAGTAGTAATCCAAGTCAGTAGGCCGCAGCAGGTTAACACCAGCTTAGCAGCCAGAGTTGCTTTATTTCTTTGTGCAGTAAGAACTAATGCACAGGTCTGTGGTAAAGCAACACTACTGTTCACCAGTCTCCTGCACAGACCTATTGTAACAAGTACATCACCTCTTAGACAAAAAAACAGTAGCCTAAGAAAGTCTAATCAGCACCAAGGTTATTCTCTAGAACTCAACAGATTTGGTTCACTTGGGGAAATACAAAGTTTTATTAATCATGGTGATAACATGGAGGTGTTGATGACTCAGTAAATAGAATTTTTTTTTACTAAAAAACATAAGAAAATAACTTTCCCTCCCTGTTCTACCAGCACAGTCCCTGTCAGTACCCCATTATACTGTAGCTAGTGTGGAGTAACTAAAACGTACTGCTATCAAGTAATAGAAATGCTTCTATTATGGTATTTCCAATCTATCCAGCTAGCAGAAAAGATCAATGCAAATACTCTGTAAATCAATTCACCTACTGCTGGCTTTAATAAAAAGAAAGAAATAAAAGTCAAATTAACTTTGGTATACAAATCCTTATCAGCTTTTACTATTTTACACTCCTACACTGTTTTGACATGTAAGAACTAGAAGATAATGATGTGTCTGTTGGCAAATTGAAGTGCTGAATCACTGTTGTTTAGTTTAAGTGGCTCAGCTGTGCTTGATAAGCTTGTTGATTGTTTTTTTCCCAATATTAAAGAATAGCTAAGAATCAAAGATCTAGATTACCATTCACTGAGATTTGATGTGGTCTGCTCTTCGTGCGCTATACAGCCACAGTTGATATTCTCTCATCACAGCTGCTGGGAGGGAAACTGGGATCATCTCTTGAACCCTCTGCAAGAGCTCTCTCTTTACAGCAGTCTTAAGTTAACTAGACATGGTGAATGACTAAAGCATGAGAGAATTTCCTGTACATCTTCAGTCCATGTAAGACACCTCTGCAAGCAGGAAGATTTACAGACAGATATCCTCTGAAACACATTCAAAGCTTACAAACATGAATGTTAGCAGAAAAACATAGAGCTCTGATACTCATAAATCTAACATTTGCTGAGAATAACTAAAAGTTTATTGTAGTATTTGGAGAGCAAAAAAACTCAAATAGGTTCTTTATACATCTTTATCCAAGATGACTTTAACAAAACCGTTATGAACAAATACTCAAAATAATCTTGCTGCTAATGGAGAGAGGAAAAAGCCATTTTTATTTGGCTTCTGAGGACAAATCCTGCTGACTGCATGGAGAGCAAGAAAGTACACTTTGATGTTAACAGCTTTTGGCCAAGGTAGGCAGGTTTCTGACAAGGATACAACCATCTGCCGGAGCTCCCATCTACATTAGAAAACCCACCAACACTGCTGCTAGTTCAGCTGAACCAGTGAAAGAAGATAAGCAACTTGTCTGAAGCTTACTTTCTCTCCTGAATCCATGACACCTAGATACAGTGGGGATGGACAAAAAGAATACTGAACAAGCTAAATGACAATACCGAAACAGTATCTGTCAATGGCTTACCCTGTCAAAATCCAGAATTCTTTCAGATAATTTAGAATTAAACAAATTAAGTCTAAACACAAAGTAACACACTGCTCTTAGGTTTGGCACTATTTCCAGCACCCACAACCAGACAAACTTACAGATGTCCTGTAAAGACCTAGGCCAACTTACTCTCTAGAAATCTTATGGTGACTTGTTTCTAAGCACAGTGATAATTTCCATTTAATCTTCAATTAAATTAGTGTTCATTCACTGACCAGATCACAGAAGTTTACACTTGGTGTACTCCACGTTACCAGAAAAAAGGCAGCTTTCATACACACAGCAAAACAATAACATAACAAAACATTACATAAGTTTTCTCTGGATTTCAACACAAATGAAGTCTCTCTACCTACTGAATTTACTGGTATCTACTACTGTTATCCTTTCTGTAGGTATCTAGGTCAACATGAAAAGTCAGTAGATTATGAACAAAATAATGAATTTATTAGCTCATCAATAATACTTATGGTCTCCTTTCCATGGCTGGCTACATTTAACAGTGTAACTTAACTTCTGTGGCTTACTTAACAGTGCTCATATTAAAAGTACGAGCTGACAAAATACTGTTCTGAAAACTGTATGAGTGATTTTTTTTCTTTAATATAATTGCTTTCAGTGATAAAATACTACTGCCAGGATAATTTAAAAACCAGGATGTTGGCAAATTATCAAGTTGCTACATTTTAACAAACAGCACCACTTATTCCGTGACTTAAAGCTTGAGTTCTGATAGAAGAAAAAAGCCTTCTAGAACTCATTCCCAGAGAGCTTTTGCTTCCTCTTTTCTGGTGGAGCATCTAGTACCAAATTACTTGGCAACGGTTTCGGTTCCTCTGTGAAATAAAGGATGGTTTAACAAGACCTCTAAAGTGTTACCTCACAGTTTTTGCTGGAGTTTACTGATTACAGTCTAAATTTTATTATAATGAACTTCAAGGGAAACTGAGAAATGTTCCCTGTAATCAGTGGGCTCATCACAATAGAAAGGCTCAATCATTTACGACCTCGGAATAATGAAGAAACATGTAATCTGAACTGAATATCTATATATAATAGTTTTAAGGCAGATTATTTCACACTGATCAACATTTAAATTACTCTTTTAAAATAGAACAGTCAGGAAATAGGAAAAAAATCACAAATATTCTTATGCTGAATACGACAATAAAGTGGAACAAAGAAGAGACTGACATAACTGGTTCAATCTTCTCTATGTGTTCACTCTCACAAAGATAACCACCAGTAAAACCTCTGGGGTCTACTTTGGCATTACTATAAATGGAGGTTACTTGTAAACAAGGTTCATTACAGTGAATTGAGTCTGCATATCAAGCCCAGGCAGAATGTCACATTTTACACTATGAATTCTGAATTCCTGACATTCAAGTGTTTTTCATTTCTTCATACATGCAATGTTCCAAAAAATTTGCTAAATAGACCAATTTCCATCCTAATGAAGACTGCTATGCAAGAATGAAGTATAGCTTCCTTGCTCTCTTCACTACATCGCAGTTGCAGACAGAACATAATTTGCAGAGAGTGAAGTACAAGGAAAGAGAGAAATTAGTAGCTCCTTAGAATTATTCAGAGACAGTATCTTTTACCCTAGCAAAAGCTCAACATTAATTCCTAGCACCATATTAAATTTTAGAAACCCCAAACATTCGAAAACATATTTACATTCTCCACAAGAAACTCATAACTAACTTCTGATGGAGAGGGAAATCAAAGCAAGAGCAGAAACAAACTGTGGTTCTTCATGTCAAGTGGAAGCTACTTGAGAGCCCACTTTGGAGAGAATAGCTGTTCAAGCATAACAAAATTCAAAGACAAAAAGTGTAATTAACCACCACCTTATCTGCATTCACACTATCAGATTATTTTGAACTCTGTAGCAAAGCTGCTACAGAACCACCTAGTGATCACTGACTTAAGCAGACAAAGCTGACAAGGTCACACTGACTTCAATGAACAGCTGCTACAAAGCAAATTAGCTACAACAGAAAGCTGTGTTCCAAGCCAATCCATCTTCAGGACTTCCAGACACCTTGGCTTGATATTAGCTGTGAACTGTCAAATCCGACTCAATTACATACAGTTAGCGAGGTTGCTGCTCCAGATTTCATTTTGTTGATTTTAACTGCTGCGTGTATTACTGTTCAAAACAGTTTGAGACAGTGCTTAAATAAGGACTTAAGTTTATTAAAGTGCTTTTCTGGACAACTGTTCAGTCATTTCACCACTACCTTTTAAGTCATATTGGTAAACCAGTACACACAAACAAGATGTAGTAACTAATGCAATTAACATTAGTATTTGCAGAAAAAGCCTCCCATGAAGAGAAATAACTGTTCATTTTCCATTGACTAGTTAAGCTCAGTATTCAAAAGACAGTGGAGGAGTTTACTCTAGTGGCTATGTTTCAGAATCCCAACCCTTAAAGGAAAAGAGAAATGCAAGATTCATCGGTGGTATGAAGACCCTTTCTGAAAGCACCTTACAGTCACAATATTAGGGGAAGCTGATTTTACCAGTATTTCACAAAAAGTTACTGCAAAAGTCAAATTGGGCAAGGTTTCAAAAACGGAAAGAAGGTGATTTTTTTAATATTTTTTTTTAAAATATAGATAAAAAGAAAATTATTACTACTTAAAAAGTAAGGGAAATACAACGAGCTCTCTAAACTTTTTACTGAACTACACCAAAGCAGAAAATGCTAAGCTTGGAAAAAAAACCCAAAAGATGTATAAAATCAAGGCAGTTACGTGCTCTGCTTGCTTTTCTGGTGGTCAGGCAAGGATCTGTGGTCCACAGTTAGTCAAAGGTTGGGCAAGACAACTTGGGTCAAAAGCATCAACTATAACTAGAGGCCTGACCTACTGAAGGGAAGTTTGAGAAGATAAGCACAGTTATCTCGAGCAGGAGGAGCAGAGCACCTGAGACCTACAGAATCCAGTGTAAGCCAAGGAGAGCTGGCAAACAGAAATCTATCACAGAAAAATAAAATGCTGACTGGCTGATGGGGCATAGCAAACAGCTGAGCAAGGCAAGCTAGCTCAGCCTGAGACACAGCACTGAGAGTCATGACTTAAGACTTGGAAACCAAAACACAAGAACCCATGTAAGACAGCAACAGGGAGTAAAAAGCATGCTCCACGGGGCATCCGTGGTGTATGATCAGGGCATGCATTTTTTGCTGTGGGTAAAACACAGCCCTCTACATTGGACACATTCCCTGTGCCAACATGCCAGGATGCATTCCCACCCAACTGCTAGCGGGTGGGGAAGTTCGTGGGCAGGCGTTCAGGAGGCTGCAGGACACCTGCTGCCTATGCCATGCTCAGATCAGGAGGGAAACCATATCCAACTCAGGCAAGACCTAACATATGGGCAAAAGTTTCAGGCATAAAAGCAACTTCTTCTGCCAGCACCAGTGGTTTTGGTACAGACCCACAGAAGATTGTTAGCACACAGGGTTTTTAAGAATATAGTCTGATACATTACTTGAGAGAAACACTACAAAAATCCAGTCCTCCTCCTTGTAAAAGGGAGTTGGATTGCGGGTGAGAGCAGGCAGTAGGAAAGAGAAGGAAAGCAGCTGCTGCAATACAGAAATAGGGCCTGGCAGCAAGAAAGTGGGTGAGAAGTGAAGAGGGGATAGTGTCCTTTTTGCTCAGCCAGCATGAGAACATCAGAACACAGCTATTAAAAACTGTATGTCCGTATTCAACCACAGCTATCTGAACAGGATTGACAGAAAGGACTAGATAATTCCCACTACAGGGATACAAGGCAGATTCCCTCTGAGGCCAATTAGCTCCTCATGACCAAACCTGGAAGAAAGAAACAGGACAGAAGAAGGAAGACCACTAAACTTACTCGTTATCTCCAGGATGACGGTAGCCTCAAAGAGGTTTTCCACAAAGCAAGGTCTACATGTGTTCCGGGTGTGCTGACATCTGCAATTATTCTCAAATGCAGGAAACTTTATTGCATATCTGTAGCAGTGGAAGACTGTTTCCGTCCTCCTCACGAATTAAAAACAAGCAAACAAAAACCCATGATGCAGTTGATAAACCGTCAACAGCAATAAAGAAGCATTATCAGGGAATGATCTGGAATACTGACCTCTTCTCCCTGACAGAGGCCCCAGAGCACAGCCATTCGATGAAGCCAGAAATAATCTCTCAGCTGCAAGAGACCGGTTCTTCCTCCACCCTCAACAGAGGAGTTTCCTCACAACACGCACGGTTCCAGGGCAAAGACAAACCCCCTGGGCCCTTTCATTTGACTGGCTTAGTGGGAGGGAAGGCAGAAAAGATCTGCAGTCAGAGACAGGAAAAGGAGTAGATGCAAGGGTTATAATGTCCTGCTTTGCCATAAATGTATCAAAGGGCCCTTGGTATAACGACCAAAGAATTCAACTGCAGCACCAAGTAAAGGATAAGCAATGCAGGGAGCAGGTTCAATTAATTCCCAGACAGGAACAGAAAAGGGCTGGGGAGACTGAATAAGGACTGTCGCATATTGTGCTGGGATTTAATAGCAACAGCCGCAAACCACGACATTCCTGCTGTGTGGGTGGGCTGTAAAATGCAGATGTCTTGTCAGAAAATGATGCAGGGGAGACAAGAAGAGATTTGGGACACTGCTCAAGAGCCAGGATGGCAGTGAACTTCAACCCTTAAGATTGCTGCTTCCCAAGCTGAAGAGCAGATACTGTAGTAAAGACAGACTTACTCTAAGCAGGAATTATTCCAGGCACAGGCAAAGACCAACAAGGCCACATATGCAAGGACAAGCCAACAGCTTGAGGGAAAATTAACCATTTTTCAATCCATTTTAAATAAAGACCAGCATTTAAGAGTGCTCCTCTGAAAAAGGCTCTTCAGAGCTGCTGAGAAATAAAAGAGTAGCTTATGGAAAGATCAGTCTTTGATAAGATCTGACCTTTAAAGTTGCTGAAATGACCGTACCAACTAGGAAGTCAGGGTGTGACTATGTTACTGTCTTAGTTTGGACCAAGAGAACACTCTTGGAGCAAGTCTCTAAGATGATGCTAACTCCATTCTCCTGGTTTGTGCTGCAGAGCTGTCTTGGCACATATGAGTTAGATCCCTTCCAGATTACATCAAATCAGGAGATGTCCTCCAGTCGCAGACAGACCTTCAGTGCTAGGATCATACTACAACCAGCCTGAAGAAAATCCTCAAAACAAGGGTCACATGGATGCAGGTTTCCCAGCAGCAAACGTTCTGCTCCCAGTGGTCTGACCTGCCATAAATACAGATGCAGTCTGCCTCATAGCAGCAGAGTTGTGGGGTGCTCTGATCTCAAAGAGCTGAATGGAAAGACTGTTGAACGGCTACAGTCCCAGTAAGACTCTTCTAAATGTGCATTTGTGCCAGCATTCCCCCTCCTTGGGCAAATTCAAAGTTGGAGAAATTATATATTGCAACAGGGCAGGACGAGAAGTAGGCATGTGGGAGAAGAGCCCATGGAACTCACAGCTTCATGTCTGAAAGGATTAGGAATGTCCTACTTAGGAAAAAACAAAACAAAACCAAACCAACCCAAAGCCAAAAGAAAGTTAAGAGGAACTGTTGCATTTTGTCCTTACATTTGTATGAGTCTTCCTCCCCCAGTGCTCCAAGGACATGACTCTTTTTTTCAATTTTGGACTGCAAAAAAAAGCTTCCTAAATTCCTTGGTGCAGCAAGACTGCCAGTGTCTTTGATACAATTCTACTAGTATACTGCTGATACAGAAAATAAAGCCCACCTGTCTGGTGTTCCACCATTGGAAAAAATTGCACCATTTTCCTGTATTATATCTGGTTATATACTAAAAACATTAACCCATTATTAATATTGATTTATTACCTTATTTCTCATATAGAATCTTGCTGCTTCAAATACATCTAACTCCACTGGCCTAATGATGTTCAGCAGGCCAGTCTTTTACATGTTTTCCAATTTAGAATTGCTTTCCCTCCAAGGGTAACAACTTAGCTATATTAAATTATTTACCTGTAGAAAGCTTGCCTAAAGAGTTATTTATTCAAGTGAGGGCAGAAGTCAGGCTTATCACACAATATGTATTCTCTGTATATACTTCAAATAATTTCTCACAAAGCTTTGGGAGAAAAATATTACAATTTAATGCATAAATGACTACAGTTTTCTGATCAAGATGCAGTCATGCCTAACAGATACTTGAGTAAAAGCATTTCACTTAGGAAAGTGTGCATTGTAACAGTTGAATTTGCATGTTGTTAACAATCAGAATATGACAGGTCTTTAATCTATTGGTATGATGATGCCCGCTTCACTATTTTACTTAGGAACTTGCTTACCGAGTATGCTTAAAACATCGAATGCTTACTAACTGTGTATTTATTAAGCTACTTTTGATAGGAAGAGGCAATTCCACAAACTGGTATCTTTTCTGGCTCTTATTCATACACAAAGTGCAGCTTCCAATTTAACCGTTTTCAATAAAAACAAAGTGTTAATCCTGTAACTTTAAGCCTACTAGCAAGTCAAACCATTCTTTCTGCTTCCTATAGCCCAACTCGTGTCAAAGGTGCACTGCTGCCACAGTGCGCACTACAGCATATGGCACTTTATTTGGAAACAGCTTAAAAGTAGTATGTAATAAAGACACACCACAGGAGATATTACATCAATCACTATTTGGAAAGCCCGAGTAGTCTTAGCAAGAAGCCTTAATTAGCTGGACACACAATTAAGTTTGCATTTGTGGGACTGACAAGGCAGGGAAAAAAAAGAAAAAAACAAACAGGAAAACATAGAATCACACTTTCTTGTCTGTATTTCAGTAGTGTTTTGGATGCCTTACCCCCAGCCTAACCAACAATTTCTTCAGTAATTATACATTTGCCTCAGGAGACAGAAACACGAGGGTTTAGGCCCTGTTTGAGGAGGGCATGAAATGCCGGTCTCCCCCTCCCCACAGCGTGTTCAGTCACCCCAAAGGCAGGCGGTATACCTGGAAGTGCCCCCCTCCTAAGCAGAAAGCGTTCTCCTTCGTCTTAAGATGAAAGCAAGGTTTCGTCCTGCCTATTAACCCCACAGGTGTGGGGCCATACAGAGACAGCTAACCCAGCTCACCGCACAGCCAGGAGGGCACCCGGTTTCCAGGCCGGGCCCCGGCAGGAGGGAGATCGGGCAGCTCAGGCCTGAGGCAACGGCCGGGCCCTCCCGCCACCCCACGGTGATTACGGCCGCGCCGCTGTCTGCCCCCGGCCCCTGCCAGGGGGGCCCCACCGGCGGCGCGGGGCGGCGGGAGAGGGAAACACCGCCCAGGGCTCCGCTGACGGCCACTCACCCCGGGAGCGCGGCGGGCAGACACCGGTTCGCGGAGCGGTCCCTTCCCCGGGGCAGGGCGGCGCCGGAGCCGCCGGCCGCCGGGACGGTGCGACGGCGAAGGGGGCTCACCTTATATCGCGGAGCGGTCGCCAACACAACCTCCGGACGAAGGTCAGGGCCGGGGCCGCCATGGCAAGGGAGAGTGAGGGCGGGAGGAGGAGGAGACGGCAAATCCCGCCCTACCGGAGCCGCCGCGCCCTCAGCTGAGGAGATGGCGCCCGCCCACTCCCTTCCCAGGCGGGGCCCTGCCTCTAGCGCTGGAGGGGGGCCGGGCCGGGCTGCGGGCGGTGGCTTCGCTGGAAGCTGCTGAGGGAGCTCGGCGGGAGCCGTGAGGCGGCGGTGTGGGCCTGCGGCGGCGGGTCAGGCCGGGCGGCGTGGCGCCTTGTCCCGCGGCTGTGAGCGAGCAGGCAGGGCTGTGTGGCGGCGCTCCGGAGCCGCGTCCTCGAAAAAACGCACTTTGGGGTCAGAAATGACACGGGCGCCGAAGTCGCCAGGGCGGTCTGATGGAACGGCCATTGAAACCAGAACCTTTCCATGTGCAAAAGTCATGGAGTCGTCTCAGCACCCCCACCCCCCGAGTACCTTGTAACATACATCCCTTTCTTAATCAGGGCTGTTACTTATCTTATATTTCTATTTCGGCATGCTAGGTAGCTCTTAAAAACATTTGCGGCATTGTTTTTCCACAGGAGTCGCCCATTGGGCTGCTGACAGCTCCGTGTCTGTACCTCGGTAGGGTTGGTGTCCTGCTAAGGTGGAATAAACACTAGCGTCTACCCATCTAACTTAAAATATAGCACTATTTATTGCTAAGCTTTTGCATTTTCAGCTTCAGCTACTGAGGGTATATTTAATTTTTCCTTTTTGGCGTTAACTGCTCTGTGTGAGGTGTTTGTGTGTTTGGTCAGGTGCTGGGAGGATCTTCACAATTCAGGCACTCGGCTCGGTCAGTCTCCATTCAAAACACATCCAATAAAATCATCTTTTAGTCATGGGTTGGGGTTTTTTGTTTGTGGTTTTTTGTTTGTTGGTTTGGTTTGGGTTTTTTTTCCCCTTTTTTTTTTTGGCTTCTCTCCAAAAGTAAGTGCATTTAAGACTTTTGAGTTCTCCCTCAAGGATAAATGTTTCCAAGCTGTTAATGAACAGCAGGGTTCTCCTTTCTTAAATGTTTGATTACAGTTTTCCAAAAGTGTACATAACTATTAGAGCATTAATCTAGGATGTTAACAAGCAGGACTAGCAATTAGGACGGCACTTTTTTTCCTCTTACTGCCGAGGTCATGATGTGTGACCTTGGTCAAATCACACGTAGCTGACTTTTTCTAACATAGGCTTGGATTTCAAGTACAGCTGTTCTTCTTTGAACTTGATACACCTTGAATTTTACTTACTGTTCCAAAAGCCTAGCACTTCTCAGTTTGAGACACAACCTTTACTGGTTTGCACCTCTAGCTTACCTACTTAAAATAGGCGTTCACTTGTGGTTTCGCCTCTCAGTGGCAATTTCCACACAGGGCTGTGAGGTGAAATTAATTCATATTTATAGAAAACTTTGAAAGTACATTCTGGAAGGTGTTATAGCAAATGCTATTTGTTGTTGCGTATGTCTTGCTCTTACTTAGCCCTAATAAAGCAAAACCCGTGTACCTTGTTAGACACAGTATTTTGAATGCATAAAACCAAACTACGGGCTAAATTTTGCTCTGAGATACAGGAGTGAGGCCTTCTGTGAATAAGAAAGAAGAGAATTTGGCTCTCAAATGCTAGCATTTGTTTTGTCAAATAATAACACTTTTTTTACTGAAAGCTTATGCACACAACAGTTTTAGTTCTTGTAGCTTGAAAAGGCCAGAAAAATCATTGCAGAAATGTAACATAATGAACATCAGTTGAAAGTTTACTGTAGTAGTATTGTTAGCACTAATGTAGTGAATCTAGAGAGGACTCCCTAGAGAACTCATTTGGTAAGTTTCTTCAGATTTATTGTTTGACAAACAAGTCTCTAATGACAATGCCCTCTCTAGCATTTTATTGTTAATGGTAAGATGAAGGGTTTTTCCTGGCTGCATTTTTATCCTTGTATAAAATTCTCATATTCTTTCCTTTAGTTCAAAATAATACAGCTTCACATTTTATGCTACTGTATAGAAGCTACATGAGGAGGGAAAAAAAAAGTGTACTTCTCCCGAATTCTCTGCCTTTAAATTATTACCCACTTAAAAATGTAAGAGCCTTTTATGTATGTGCCTAGTTGAAGATAACTAACAGTAATGAAAGAGACCCATTAGCTCACCCATTTCAATTCCAAGGCGAAATAGTCTCTTGCAGTATATTTTCTACTGCCTCTATGCAGGTGAATACAAAGCACAGCAGCTGTGCTTTATTTGGGAGCTTCCTTCTCACCCAATTCCACTTGCAGAAAGCTTTTGTTGTTAAATATCTGAGATTAAATAGCTTAGATTTTATTTTTCTTAATTTCTTTCTTTTGAATGTATGTCAGTTTAAATAGGTCTGCCTTCTTAAAAAATTCACACTGGAACTTCTGAGAATGAGTGAACATTTTCCGATTTTACCTGAAGACAGCAAAAAAGGCATCTCTGGGTTCATTCAAATATGGATTGTATGCTATAGGAATTAAATACAGACACCAGCAGTATTCAGTGCTCACCAGAGAGGGTCATGGAGAAATAGTAACCCCAGTGAATACTTTTTCTCATCACCTCTCTAAAATACATATCACAATCCATGTATTGTGTCTACAAGAGTGCAATTTGGTGTATGTGTCTGTCTTTAGAAAGCTATACCTCCAGTTGTTCTCCTTCCTTTTTTCTTCTCTCTCTCCTCTTGTCTTCCTTTGAACTACTTAGCTACTTAGCATTCATCTGACTGCTCAGGTGAGCTAAAATATTCAAAAAGCATTTTGTGAATAGCATGTCACACAAACATCTTTCTGTTCTATTGGTGTTGTTACCTTTCCTTACATACATGATATTACTTAGTTTCATATCATGCTTTTAACCATTTCTTCTTTGCAATGTATTCTTACTACTGGAAGTGGGAACTTGGGGGAGCAAAGACACATACCTCACAGAATGGGATTTAAATGTGGCTTCATGGTACACACTTTTGTTCTGGCCCTTTGTATATGTGCATGAGTGCATTTTACCATGTATGTCCTGTCATAATAGCTATAAACTATGTGTATGCTAGAGAAACTGTTGTGCCCTTATTGTAAAACACTGATCACACAGTAAGTTTTCAGACCACTGAATCCTGATGTTTTGGTTGCAGAATGAGTGGTTTGGATGTTGTAATCTATACCTAAGTGCTATGTGTTTCAGCATAATTGCAGGTTCTTTGACATGCTGATGCAAGCCTGAACAAAATGTGTGTTGCATAACTTTACAGTGGAAGGGAGGAATGGTGCTGATATTGTGGGAGCTGATTCTGATGCATCAAGGCGATCACTGTATCATCCATATCTCTTGTTTTCTTCAAGACTGCAAAATACTCTACAATCTGACCAGCACAATCATCTATTTTTTTATCATAATGATGATTCTTGCATCTTTACAATAATTTTTGCAGTCTTTGTGTCAGGTGTTTGCCATATTTTCCCATAGATTTTCTAAAGGATGCTTTCTGTAATGTCACTGAACTGAAGTTGGTATTAAGTTGAATATTTGTCATCCTTTACCATGACAAGGCAGCTGTTCTCTCTTTGATAGAAATTGTTTATCCAGGAAGCAGATGTGTCGGGTACTTTATTATTCAGAATTTGATTTCCATGGCAAATGATTTTGCATTATCACTACAGGGAACTTTAATACATATTTAACAGAAAGTTATCTTGATGATTTGTTCACCTTCCCCTTGAAAATCAGTTCAGTAAATCCTGCAGGACTTACTTGTGTGATGATGTTGTTATGTTTTTTGCACTGATGATGACAAGACATTTCATACATGTGGGAAAGAGGTTTTCATAGTTTTGCTGCAGTGTATGAAACAGCATAAGAACCTACAATGTTAGCAAAGTGCATTGATCACTGATGCCTTTGGAAGCCTGATTTTGGAAACCTCTGGTTATGTGGACCATCTTTTTATCTGAGCATGAAAGAGATGCTTAGTTCCCGACACCCAAGAAGAAATTAGACTTGGACACATTTACTTAAGCAGAGATTTTTATCTACAGAGAAATATAAACATGAACTCTAATCAGGAGCCAATTAATTATAGTGCTCTGCTCTACTTTTCTTGGCTGGATTGCTGGTTCATTCTCAGGCAATCAGTTATTCTGGAGGAATAGCCTTTTTGCAGCATTGTTCCTAGTCTGGATCTAAAATACCAAGTTCTTAGTTCACGATTCTTATTAATCACCTCCACTGACCATATGGTGCATGCTTTGAACTGTCTGTGTCTTCTCAGTCTCTGCAATAATGTTTCATCCAAAAGCATCCTTGCTACTCCAAATCATTGCAATTCTTTTACCACAAGTGCAAATTAATTCACCCCATCTAGTTGCAGATTATCCTCATCTAATAAAAACATAATCTCTTCTGTCTTTAATTACGACTCTTTCCAAAACTCTCAGAATTCAGTTGGACAACAGATATAATTTTTATTAAAATCATAGGAGTTGGACTGCAAGTTTCGGCCTACCTCACTGAAATATTTTCACAAATGAGGATCTGAAGGGCCAAGCCTCATGTCTGGAAAGTGCTGTAATTATTTAGGCACTTTGCCACTATTGAAGGACTTGCCTCAAGTGTGCCATAAAGTTAGCTGTCACATTGTATTTTATTGCTTAGTCCTCCTCTCTATGTACTGTACTGTGTCTCAATATTTTCTCTCAGTATTTCACTGTATAGTCTTTCTTATCCCTTTACAATACAGCTACAGGAGGTGTCATGCAGAGTTTAGTACAATTCTCCTCAGAACATGGGCAGATTCCTATTTACTTCAGTATTCACCATTTGCTTCCAGTATTCAGACAGGAGAAGGCTATATACTCTGCAGTTATAATAACTTTTGTGCTTCTTATCACCAGCACTAAGGTGCTCTTACAAGTCACTCTTGCATGTTTAAAAAAACTATTAGGTAATTTTGTTTTGAGGCTTGTCTCTGTAACTAGTGTGTTGGTGTTCAGAAATTGCTACACTTTCTTCAGCAGGTTGCTCAGTGTATTGACTGAACATTTAAACTGCATAGGAGTATTATTCTTAAGATATTTCACCAGAATAGAAACAAAAGTGTAATTACAAATAATATTTGGTTTTGAGGAAATAACAAAAAAATTTCAAAGATATTTTGTAGAGGATTACCTGGTAACCACCAAATCTTTACATATAGCTTTTTTAAGACCTATGTTTTTAAATATGTTGTAGATTTGCAGCCCCTATTCTGTGTACGTATTATGTGCACAATCCCTATGTGTATATTCTCATCCCGCTGTTCCAAAGTGCTACAATAATTTGTGAAAGGTTACATATCATATCCTCTTTGCCCGGACTGACAAGATATCCACTTAAAAATAATCTGTGACATGCAGGAAATGAGAAAGTACTGTTTGAATGCAACTAGAGTGGTATGTTGGGTTGCACTGGTTTTTCACACTAAGAGCACCTGTGAAAGAAAAAATGTCAGGAGTTCAATCGGGAGATGTGGTTACAGGGGTCTTATTTTACATATGAATCAACTAACAACAGAATTGTTGTTAATTAAAGGAATTGAAATCTTCCTAAGCTGGAGTCCTTTTTAGTTTCATGAACCATTAAATGATGCAGGTGTTGGCTGTGGGCTCATCAGACTCTTTTGACAAAGAACTGGTGCTCCTACTTTTTGTACTTTGACTCAAAAAAAAAAAAAAAAAGTATTTGGGGCCATCATTTCACAGTTTAAACTTTAAGCCAGCATAAGCAAACACCGCTACTGAAAGGAGCAGTCTTTCTATTTTCCCCAGTCCCTCCTGGTTCACTCCCATGCCTTCTTTCCTGCTGACACGGCTGTTTTCATGGCCAAGCATTGAACTGGTTCAGGGAATTGATCTGAGTTACAATTAACCAGGCAAAACCAAGCAAGTAAATGAATAAAGGTTAGTTGTGACCCAGATCAAACCTCTGATCCTTTTCATCACGCAGCTGAACGCATGCTCGTGTCAGTGCCAAGGAGGGAGATGTAAGGCAGCCTGACAGGCAGTAGGATTGCTTCTTTCAGCAGCAGTGCTTTGTTACGTCAGCTTATGACATTAAAGCATTAACCCATTGCCTCTGAGGGATTTGTTTCACTTTCTGTCGTAGCCTCTGAGGGATTTGGTATGCTTTCTGTCTTGGGCTGTTTATATTGCTAATATGTTTTACTCTCATATTGCAGAAAGTATCTCTATTATAAGTAGGTATAAATGGGGCTGTTAGCTTGCTCCTCTAGGAAGTGAATTATAAAGCAATAGTAATGTGCATCTATTAACATGTTAAAGCCAAAGTTGACAGAGGGGTAGGGGAAGATATTAAGTCCCTACAGATTTTCTTGGCTGACAGAGGAAAGTGTAACTATTAATGCTCCCAGCAAGCAAAAGCATGAGCTTCACCCTTTATCAAACAATTGTTGTAGCAAACATTTTTCTCATGTGTGGGATTCTCTGGGCCATGATGTATTGTAAATGGTAGCAATCTCTACCTCTGCTTGTTTGTGTTCATCCGTGCATAGCCTGTTGTGCTATGCCAATACCAGTATTTGTGTGGGCATTCCGTGAACCAGATCAGAGAACTGACCCAGTTAAAAAATAACCTGCCCAATAAAACCCATCAGCTGGACCAGTTTCCCATTTTGATTTGCTCTCTACACAAAAACAGTGGAGCTGACACAGCTCAGAGCACAGTCACTATTCAAGATGGCATGATTGCTGAAACATTTATATTTGGATTACATCCCTATGTCTAGTAAGACTTAGTTGCTTCACTAGGTTAGTATAGCTCACTTTCCATAGGGTGACCACAGTCTAACTGGGATAGATCTCTGCCTGGCTTTATTAACGTGAACATTAGTGAAAAAGGTATCAACTCTCTAATGACTCCTACCAAGCTGCTGAATTCAGGGCAGCATAAACTTAGAGCAGTTAAACTATTTAAGACTTGGGTTTACCAGTGGTGGACTGCACTACCTACAGCTTCAGCACTTAAGCAATCCCAGTTTGGCCCAATGGGCATCCAGACTGCAGGATGTAAGTGGTGCTTTTTGGCTGCTCAGTGTGTAATTTGCTTTGCAGGCTGCCTGTCATGCAGGACTGGTTTACTGACCAAGGGCAGAGGCTTTTTTCAGGATGGTCTCAATTAGACTGCTAAATAATTCAACATGATTTTTGTCTGCATATTCCCAAAATACTTCAGCACGTACTTAATATATGCTTTTGCTAAGGGAGGATTTCTGATCTGCCTTTCTTCATCTAGGGCAATTCTGTTTCAGTAAAGACAAAATTAATTTCAAAACATCCCTTGTGGATCTTTTAAGATAGTCATGTCCTTCTCATTTGAGGGAGGGCAGATGCCTTTCCCTCTCTCTCTGTATTAGCTTTTAGTAGGTCATAGGTAATCACATTGTCTCCTAACAAAGTTTGACTGTTGGCGTTAATTGAAGCTGCAATTTTGCAATCTAGCAAAATGTATCAGTGTTGCTTTGATCTTTAGTATATGCCACTATCTCCTTTTCTGCCCCCAAATCTGATGGGCAGTTACTCATCTAGATCTGTTACAGTGCTTTCCTGCAGTTTCTCACTGTGCCTGATATAAGGCTTGGATAATACACTCAGACAGTTAATCTACGTCGAAAAACCAAACTTTAAACTAAAAAATAATGTCACTTCAGTAAACAGGTTTCATACTGTGCTCTGATGATTGTTCATTGATACCTACATTGCACCTCCACAACCCTTAATCTCTCTCTGCTTTTGTCTAGGCCAGGATATCACCAGGATATTCACCTTCCTTGATAGCATCTCTCCTGCTTTCTTGTAGAAATGTTTTTCATTAAACTAGGCAGGCAAAGTAATCACAAACAACATCTGTGAAAAATAATAATTATTAGTGTGAGTTATTATGGATTTTTTTCGGAAAGAATATTTGTCAGAATGTTTTGGTCTCATCCATCACCGTGCAGCTTACTGGAATCTAGCCAATTTTGTATTTATTACTTAGCAATGGTCTTGAATGGTAGTAAATTTCTGGTTAAGGATTTTATTTTTTTTTTAATGAGGACTGGCATTCCAGCTGGCATTTTCAGATGACGGTGCTCATACTTTTTTTACATCTTAGGATTTAGGTGATTTTTAATTACTCCTTGATTTATTCAGGTGCATGCTTAAATCATCCCTTATGGTCAATACATATGCATGGTTTAGTTTGCATTTAGCACAGAACAGCTCTGAATTTCTCAAGGGGACTATGCAGAGCATTCATCTCTTCTGGAGGGCTGTTAAGACCAAGTTTTGTTTCTTTGTTGTCTAACGCTTGTCTTGTGGCAGCACAAGTCATAGGCCTGCTCCACATAGTGATACGTTTTTACAGACACAAGTCAAGAAGACATTCCATGTCAAAAGGAGTAAGGTTTGCAGTGTCTCATAAGACTGTAAATCAAGAGACAACACACCGATATGAATGAGAGAGACAAGACATAGCGTGACACTGGTCAAAGGATCAGGCAATGGTCTCAGCATGTCAGGTACTTCCTATTTTTCAGGTACAAAACAGAGTATTAAAATGCTTATATTTTGTAATTTTTATAGCCTCAGTTTATTTTACATTGAGAACTGGATCCATTCTGAGGCATACTGGTGATGATACTAGGAAAAGTTAGTAAAACAATGGTTCTGAGGAAGTGGTGGTAGATATGCCTGAACTGTCATGAATTTTTAACCAGATGGAAAAATAAAATAAATGAACAAAATAAATTCTAGGCCCTGATCTTCTAAAACATTTTCAGCAGAAAAGAATCTATAACCACAGTCATGATGGCATAGAAGTCTATGTACCTGCTGGTAGGTTCAGCATCCAAAAGTGGCATATAACTTGCTTTCATTTTATTTAAGAGATCTATACCTCAAAAGGGTTGAAGTGCCTACTACTGTTGCACTTGTACAAGAGAAAAAGACCTCAGAAGCATGACATTAAAATTTAGCTGCTGTTATGGAGCTGCCATAAAGCTCACCCACATGAATTGCTAAGTTCGTGGGAATGCTTTCAGTCCCATTTCTCTCAAGAGCTGACACAAGGTTGCAGACAGGATCATCTTCCAATGAGAGATGGTGTCCATAGGATTCCCCCAAGGGTACATACCCATCTTCATTTCGTGAGACAATTTTAAAGAGCTTGTTCTTATTTTAACATAAGAATGAAGGAAATGGCAGGGAAAGGGGTAGGACAGGAAAAGTAGACTTTGCCCATCTTATACACATTACCTACAGGTGAAAGCACACAGCCAGGCCTTGAGAGGCTTAGGTTCCAGCCTATATCTCTTACTAAAGAGCCTTAAATTTATTTAAGTATTGCTTTACTTGCATTCTGCAGTTTCCACAGCACTTAAGTCATGCACAGGCTGTCCTCTTACAATGATTTTAATGGCAATTAAATTAGCATAGAGCAGATGGAAAAGAGAACCAGACAACTTTGTATCTTGAGGGAGCTGCAAATGCGTTTTGAGCTGTCCTCTCAGCCCTGAGTTCCTTAAGCTCCCTGCCTGCAGTGAGTGGCTGGTTTCTGCAGGATGCCTGTGGCTACCGCCCTGGCTCCTGCTGGCTGATTACTGCTGCACCTGTGATAAATTAAATTAGCCACAGCTGGGCTGGCTGGAGGCCATAGCAACAAGTTGTCAGGCAGTAATAGCTGGTTCAGATTTGGCCTGGGTTGCAAGCTCAAGACAAGACAACTGTTATTTGTTTTCCTTCCAGGTAAGGATTTCTATATTCATTAAAAAAATCAAAATTGCCACTAGATCTTGGTTAATTCTTTTTCATTGGAAGACACCAGTCTTTCCTTTTGATTATATTTGTGCTTTATGCTCATAATTTCCAATTGATTAATTTTCCTAAGTCATCAATTCTGTGAGGTATGGAACCGTAACACCCTTTCTATTTTTGCTGATCTCAGTGGTACTGCGCAGCTGAACAAAATAAAATATATGTGTGCTGGCAGCATAGCAGCCTTGGTATATATTTAAGTGCTGTTTTGCAATCATGTTCTCCCAGTCTTGTTGTTTATATTAATATCAATATTATATATATATTTATCCAAAAGTATAAGAATCACCTTCTAGTATAGGGATAATTGATCTTCCCATGAATAGAGTCATGTATCTAAATCTTCATAGAGCTAAGAGGTAGAAGACAGGTTATCGGCAAGCTAGGGAAAGAAGGAATTTTAGCAGTAAGTCCCAGCTGGCTTGGAGGTAAGTGGAGCAGGACATTCAGCTAGGGTGATGACTGGCTTCTGCTAATTCATGTCATGCCACAGCTCGGGGCAGACTCCAGGACACTACAAGCCTGTTGACAAGGGTATGATGTAGGTCCATGCCAGGAGCTGTGCTTGAACTGCTTGCAAAGCTCAGGTGCCAGATGTTGGTCACCCTTCTTTAAATGTAAGCTAGTGATTATTTTTTTGGTGGTGATGATGTTCTTGGAAGCTACCCTAATACATAGCTTTTTTCCTTTGTAATTCTTTGCATTTTCTTTTGGCTTTAAGGTAAGTTTATTTTTTAAATGCAATTTTAGCCAGTATATACTAAAAATACCTCTTAATTATGTGAGATTGATAGAAATTACAAAAAAAAACCCCTGAATTTGTAAGGATATAGATAAATACGTATTCATTTGGCATGTTTTTTCTAAAGAGTCATAGAATTGTTAAGTTTGGAAGGGACCTCTGGAGATCATGTATTCCAAGTGCCCTGCTCAAAGCAGGATAATTTTACAGTAGGTTGCTCAGGACGCTTTTCTTCCCTTTATCTTGTTTCCTTTTCTCAAATTACCCTCTCAGTCTTTATTGTCTTGCACTCAGCCCTCCTCCCTCCCCAACCTCAGACTTGCCCCTCTGTCACTAGTTGTTTTACATCAATTCAGTTAATAATAATCTAAGATAGGGTAATCCACGTGGTGGAGGTGCTTTTCTTAGAGGGGCGTGTTTATGAAAATGCCTTTTCCTAATTATGTTGTAGAATATTTTGGTTTTGGTGCAAATCCCTGGCTGCTATAATCATGGCAAAAACCTTTAAATCATAAAGTAGTTGTAATGGAAACTGAGGCATTTACCTGTAGTTATCCATTTGGCAGTGAACTGACTCTTCATTGCTACTTTCCTTTCTGTTGCATGGAATCACCATTTATGAAATCAGGGGGATCTCATGACTATGAATGAAGTGAGAAGGTGGGCTCCAGCTTGATTACAGAATGAACTGGTGCAATCCTGGGAAACTGTTCTACTCATTGACAGAACCTGAGCATCACCAGTAAATGGCCTTGAGTTGTAGGTGAAATGAAAGGCAAGGCTACTTCTTCTCAAAAGGGAAGCCCAAGCTGCAGGAAATGGATTTGGTGTAGCTGGGGGTGGAAGTTGTTAGCATCTTTCAGTCTAACATCACCTGTTTTGTTCCAATAAGCAAGACTGTTTCTCAAACAACTAGGTAAAATTTGCTGGAAAACACGATGCCTTCTTTCTGCACATATACACTCAATCTGTGCATCCCATCAGTGCTATAAACACTGTGAGCCATAAGCCTTTCGTCATTCTTAAAGGGGCAAACTATGCCTGACAAAGCATTTAGTGTTGTTGCAAGAAGTCAGTAGAATTTTGCTCTTTGCTGTGGTGGAAATGCTTGGCTGAGGAAAGGATAATGTCATACTTCCTCCAATATACAGTGGATACCCTTTCATTGTCCAACTCTAAAACGTGCTTTTACTCATGTGTGGAGAATGTTTTCCAGCTATTTGCCTTAACATTGAACTATTATTTATTTGGAAGGTGCAGCGCCATAGTATGCCTCTCAGAAGATTTGAACTGATTTATCTTTGGAGACCCTAAATATATCTGTTGTAGATTTTGTATTTTTTGGGAATACACAAAGAAAATGCAGTGTTAGTTTGTTGAAAGAGTACGTGGTATATGCAATTATATTCATGACAGCAGTGTTTATATGTATAGCTCCAATTCATATGAGGGCCTCAGCAAAAGTGATGAAAACTATTAGTAAAACATCTCAGTGGTCCAAATTGTCCTGTTTATTATATCCCTGAAAGTAAAATTGTAAAGTTCCAGCAATTAAAATAAAAATTCATTATTGACTGAATGTCCTGGGGTGATGTATTTGAACAACATGTCAGGTTTGGAAATAGGGATTTCTTTTGCAAAGTAAAATGCAGTCCTAAAGAGGCATACGATGGAATTGGATCAAGCTTGCATCTAATTCCTAGCAAATAGGTGTCCAGATCATACCAGTCACTAGCACCCGTTGTCATGCTGGTAGACAGCAGCATGCAGTAGAGAAGCAAAAGGATGAACAGACCTGAAGAGTGAACTGATTTCTACTGCTCATACACACTGGGGGAAAGAGAATGAGAGGGAAAGGTTGAGACAGAAGAAATATCGGAAAATGACTGAAGTATCTAAATCAGGGTAGAGAGGGTTAGATGCTGAAACACAGAAAATAGTATGAAAAGAAGAAGGATACAGTGGTATTAATTAATTTATGTACTTATTTCCTATTAATTGGTGAAAAAATTATGGTAATTTTCTCATGCTTTTCTGCTTCATAAAGAAACGTCATTAATCTGAGTTAGGGAAAAAACATTTCAAAGTATGGTTGGCTTGTAAAATATTTGTTATGACTATGGCTTTGAATAGCGTGTTCACAGTACGCTCTTGGTGTTTTACATCTCTATAACTAAATAGTAAAGCTGATGTAAAATTGAGCAGGAAATAATATAAAATTCCATAGGCTTCAAACAAAATTCTTGACTAATTTCTCTTCTGGGATTTAAAAATTATGTGTACACTAAATTTTTAGAAGACATTAGAATGTAATATATGCTAATCCATTTTTCCTTCTTCTCTGGAGACAACTCAGCCGGTTTAGTACAGGCTTCAGCTTGTGGTAGAATTGCCTGCTTGAAAAAAACCCACCCCTCCAGTACAGAAGGGGCTTTTGCACATTCACACACATGTGACAATACATGAATCCCAGTGCTAGCAGTTGGTTCCACTCATCCTGCATTTAGGAGAAGAAGTGGAAGCTAGGAATAATAGCTAACTGTTTATTAGTAACCTCGAAAGTGTTTTGTTTTTTTTTTAAAAAGAATTGAAATTGCATTGGGTAATTTTAGGAGACAAGAGTCTAGCGTAGCCTTTGATTTTGCTGTAAGCAGTTGGCTGAAATACTTGTTTCCAGTAGTGTCTGAGTCTGGAGCAAAGGGTTGCTACTTGTGTATTCAAAGATAAATTTTCCGATAGTTTTCTACCTCGTTACAAGGCGCCTTATAGCTCCTCCTGGTGGTAAAGCATTGCAAAATCAGAACAAGGAAGATGTTAAGGCAGTATCCTTTGTACTGGAGCAGCACAGATAATCAAATACAATACATAAAAAAACCCTAATCAAATGATTCATAATCTGTCAAATCCTTAAAGTAATTGTGTGTGGAGAAGAGTGTTGTACATGCTTGCTTTCCTGTAGAATAGCTTTCAGATTGCAAGCTGCAAAGATAGAAACATGGTCTTCTAGAAAATGCAGGGCTGAATACGACCCCAGTAAGTAAACATTAGCAACTGGTAAAATCTGAAGCATAAATTCTAATGATAGTATCTGAAAGTATATCTCTATGTCCAGGGTTTAGTAGCCTTTGGTAACCTGGGACATAGCAGCATTGATGTGTATTTTTAATGACATTACCCTCCCCCCTGCTGGCAAAGACAAGTTGTGACATTTAAGCCATGCTTCTTTAGTAATTAAAGTTTCTAACACAGTCTATGAAATATAACACATACCCAGATTTTATAAATAGACACGGTATATTTCTTCTTGGATAAAGGCCACTAGATGTACTGTAAGTTAATTATAAGGAATTAAGCGTGAACTTGAGACAACCTACTAATTCTCTTCCCACCAATCCATTTCAAAATGATCTTTAGCACCCTCTACTTCACTGGTCTTTTGAACAGTGTAAGTTTATAGCTGACACAGCTCTATGTTCTAGGTCATTTGGTGCTACCCAGCCAGTTAGTTGTCTGGAACTGATACCATGAGCCAATATGGCAGAAGTCTCCTAAATCCGGCTTTACTTTTGCATAGAGTACAAGCTGGTATAGGTAGCTTTTGCACAGCAGGAGCTGTCAGGAGTGAAATAGCTTGTAATATCTTTTTAACAGTCTTTTCAGTCAAGCATTTGATAAAATGCAGTTTATTGATGAAGCTATGCAAAAAAGTATTCATCTATCACATTGTGATCTGCAGCTGTGTTCTTAAAACAAACACTTTTGTAAGTCTCTGTTGTACCTGTCAGCACATTTTATTGCTATGCTCCAGCATGTGTGGATTACCACATCAGTTCTAGGTTTTTGCACCATTTTGCTTTGCCAATGACCAGGCACTTTCCACAAACTCTGCAAATTACTATTAGCAGTGTTTGTTCTTTGGCTCAGACTTACGCCAGCAATAATACCAACCTGGACTAGGGCTGGTTTTAGCATGACTTGCATTCTTTGCTGCTCCTTTTTCTGAAGTTGCTTTGTTCTGTTTTTTAAATCATGATATACAGAAATTGAGCCCACTATGGTGGGAGGAGGGCAGTTCTCAGAGCAAAAATAGAAAAATAGGACATTAAAGCAACACTTAACATGGTCCAAATAAACCTGTCTTGTTTGACTATAACATTATTTCCCAAGAGCTCTGCACCCTGTTCTTTCAGATGAGATCCAAAACCATGTAAAGTTCTAGTAGATATATTACTATGACATTCCTCTTTTTTTTTCAAGGCAGGTCTGGAAGCTGTCTTCTCTTTGCTCCTAAGAAATGTGTATCAGGACTAGTTTCAAGGGCTGACAGCCACCTGATCACTGTTTGCTGGATCCGTCCAGTTGTTCTTGAGTATTTTGAGCAAGATCACAAAATCCTTCTGATGTCTTTGAATCCTAGGCCTCTGTCATCTGCAAGAGTTCAGATTAATTATTCGGTTGTATTGTGTTTATCCAAATGTCTTCATACAAGTATGCTGGTGGTCAGCAATTCTGTGATACCTAGTCCTCTCATAAAACTAGATCCTTCTAAAACCCCTGAAGTAGGAGCATTACTTACCACCTGGATTAAAGGAGTACTTTCAAAAGAGCTTTGAAATACAATCTGAACAAAATTCTTCTATTTCAATATGCACGTAGGCAACCATATGGCTAGCTGACAAAGATATTGTATGTACATTATAGACAAACAGATATTGTGGATAGTTCAGCTTGTCTCGCTCTCTGTGCCTTGAATCTCTGACCCTTTGGTAATTACATTTGTAGCATCCAGTTCCTTTTATTAGATACCTCCACTCATATGGACATGATGGGCATTAAACTGAGAAGAAACATCCAAAAAACTATTGCATTTCCATTACTATGACAGGTAAGAAAAATAAATGTATGATTTGTGAAAATTAGTAAGTCTGAAAGATGGTATTAAATTTTTCTTGGTAGATGTCATAATAAGTACTGCTGATTGGTTGAAGTGCCTACTTCAAGTAGACAGTATCAGTGAAGTAATTAATTCTTTGTGATTCCTTCATGCCTTGAAGCATTTGTTTCTTGTCTGACAAAAGAAACATTCCGCATGAAATTTGTTTGTCACTTCCTAAAAATTTATTTCTAGCTGGAACTATAGCTGCCTTGCTCTTTTGACACAATAATATTGATCACTTTTTCACTGAGAGCAGGGTTGCAGCACTTTCTCAAATCTGTTTAATTTAAGTCTAGTTCAGGTGTTCAGGCAACATGTGGATTTACAATATGATTGAAGTTCTGGGGAACTCTTAGGAGAGTATCCCATGAATTAATGCTTTGGAGTAACACTAGGTGGACACCTGGATCTTCTGAAGCTGTGTGAATTTTATGTTACATGTTCTCATTTAGAATGGCATGCACTAGATTCTCCTTCATTGCTACTTCCATACCTTCTGCACTTATCCTTTAAATGTGCATTCAGTATTATTGTAAACAGCATAAATTACGTGCTGGTATTATGGAAATAATTGCAGTACCAGTAGCTGCAGGAACAACACTGAGTTTGCTGTACTCAGTGTTGATTTCCGTGAGCATCTCGGAAAAGCTGCTCATACGGAAAAGCCACCCTTTATACCATAAGGCTCTGATAACCCCTACAAATAGACTTGGCACCACTGGCGATTCATTGGACTTTTATCACTCTAAGGGACTTGATGTTGGCTGGGAAAAGGCAGCACAGTCTTCTTCTTGCGTGATGTCCTGGTATGGCCAGTACTGATGGGGTGAGGTAGAAATTGTTGCTTCATTAGTCTCTTTCCCTTTGTGAGTCCTCAGCTGAAATATGTGGAGTACTGCAAGGTGGTAGAGATGTAAGGGACTCTATTCTCAGTGTAAAACAAATAAGAAAAGTCAGCCTTGTAAGATGCACAAGGATCCTTTGCTGTCTGCAGCACCACTTAAAAACAAGCTCAAATTATCTAGCTGCTGCTTTTTCACATGCACTGAAAGTCATGTCTTAAAGTAAAGTGGTTATTATGAGCATCTCCGAAAAACTAGCAGACTTGGGAACAAATTATTAAATGATAAAAGAAACAAACTCTGAGAGGCAGACCTTGAATGTTTTGCATATGCAGGCTGCAAGAGCTTTACAGCTGTACTTCAGGCATAATGCTGGTTCCTTAGTTCTTCAAGCTTTGATAGAACGGCATGGTGGAAGGTAAATGTGATGAATTTACTTGAGGAGTTTATTACAGACACGTTTAATACAGGCCTAAATAGCTGAAATCTTAACAGATTCATGTGGCATAAACCCAGGTTTCAGAACATGAGAGATACTCTCAAGAAAAATACACAAAAAGTACAAAATATTGTGCAAGTCAGGCTTCAAGAAAGGTCAGTATTTAGTTTTGCAGTTGCTTAGAAGTGTTGGAAATTTATTCACGTAGCTGAAAGGAGAGAATAATTTATTCAAATCTTGCTCAGAATAGATAGTCACTGCTGTAACAGAAAGGTGTTCCACCCAAAATACCACGACAATGAAATGGTTCTGACATATAGACACAAATGAGAATGTAGAGTCATTCAGCAGCATTCCTGAGATCACGTGCTATTTTGATTATGCTTGACTAGACTACATAGCTGTAGACTCTGTTCTTAAACACGGCAGCTGTTGGGATGAGAGTCACTGTCAGTAATGAACTGTTTGAAAAACATGGATCAGGTGTCAGGTAGTTGAACCACCTCCCTGCTGACCTGAGTAGTGTCATCTCCAGAGGCAAGAGGTATATATTTTGTTGCCTCTCTCCAGCAGGTAGTGGTATTTTAGATAGCACTTGCTAAGCTTTGGAAGGAACTCAATTTACAGTCTAATTATAGAAGGGACAATGGCTGTACCTGTGAAAAGGAAGACAGAGAGAAAGGGGAAACGAAGCTTTTAGACACAGACTGGTTTTACTTTCTTCACCATCTGTGAAACTTGCACCTATGCTTGTGGGGAGCTTGTAAATTTTTTTTTTAAAGGTGAAGTTTATTCTTACATGACTGTGTGTCATTCAAAGCATGACAAAACACTGGTGTTCTGGTGTTCCTTTGCTCTGGGCCTAAATGCATATTGTAAAAACTGAAGTACAAATATGCCAGTTCTTCAGTGGCAGTCAATAAGAACTCTCTTCCTCTCTCATGAAGAACAGTATCACGTTCTTTCCAATTTGTCTTTCTGTTATTTTTGAACAAAACGACTCACTGTAACAAAGATCATTTTGCACCCTCTGGCAATAGCAGCCCATAACTTGGCCATCTTTCTGTGCCTCTGTCTCTCCAGAAAGCTGATTACATCTGTAGATTACATATTGGGCAGTATTTACATTACACATATTTGAAGAAGAGCATTTGGAACAATCTTCTGCTCACTGCAGCTGAAACCACTGTCTTTGGGAAGATGTGTGTGGAGCAGTTTCTGGAGTTTGTCTGAGCTGGGTAAAAAGGGTCTAAAATGTCACCTATATAGATACAAAAATAGAAAAAAAAAAAAAGGTTGAACATGTGTTGCTTAGTATTATGGTAAAGCTTAGGAACCTCACTCCTCATTGTGCTGGGTGCTGTCCAAAGAAACCCACCACAAAACAATGAACAAAAGGCTCTTCTGCCACAAAGAGCTTACAATTTAAGAGACAACAGGGTGGAGAAAGACAGTGAAGCATAAAGAAATAAACAGCTGCCTCTGAATTCATGGGAGACTGGTACAGTTGTCATTGCTGGGCATTTAAAAGAAAGTGGGTAAGAGCACAGCTTCAAAATCCCCCAGTGCGCTATTCTATAAAGAATAAATGTATATGTGACATGTTGGGATTGATAACTGTATCTTGTAAAAGCTGATATAAATTCCCCTAAATAATGAAATACATAGGTGCACACAATACAGCCTTTGCCATTTCTTACATTTTTTAGGAAGGAAAAGAAAACAAACACACTTTCTGCTGCACAAGGAATCTTCCTCTGCAGGTGTTTTGAGATCTGGGGCTTCGGCCTTACAGGAGTGATCTCTATTACATATGTTGTAGGACTGAATACTTCAGCCCTTTGAACACTGTGATCTGAGATGATGTGCTTTGTTGGTGCGATCAATGGCAGCTTTGTCCTTAGTGACCATGGAACAGCAATGATCAGAATCTTGAGTGGGGGAGGTAGGTGAAGAACAGGGAACAGACCCTGAACTCCCTGAACAGAACCCTATTCGGGGAGCTGGTAGGTGGGAACATGTAGGAGGCAGCTCTGAAGGGCAAAGGAGCTCAAGAGAGCAGACTCACTTTGAAGATCTTGTCCTTAAGGAGTAAAGACTTGTCCATGCTAGGACTGGGGGAAATGAGTATACATATCACAAGACTGGCTTGACCAAATAGGGACCACGTGACTGAGCTCCAATGCAAAAAGAACATATGTAAGAAGTAGAAGCAGGAGCAGACTACCAAGAAGGAATACAGAATTTGCCCAGGCTGGCATGAGTGATAGTAGGAAAGCAAAAGTTCAGCTAGAGCTGAAACTGACAATAAACATCAAAAGCATGCTTATCACTACATTAGAGTAAAAGAACAAATGAGGAAAATGTAGGCTCATGGCTAAATGTGTTGGCTATATTAGGGGCAGCAGATACAAGTAAGACTGAGGTACTTCGCTCTTTCTTTGCCTCTGTCTTTAGCAGCATCTCCCATGCCTTTGTGCCTGGAGACAGGGTCAAACTACTGCTAGAGCAAGAGGATCAAATCAGGGTTCTATTGAAAAATCTCAACCAATACAAATTCACGGGACCAGATTGGTCGACCTCGCTTACGTTCGTAGGAAATTATATCACAAGTCATAGAATCATAGAATAGTTTGGGTTGGAAGGGACCTTAAAGATCATCTAGTTCCAACTCCCCTGCCATGGGCAGGGACACCTCCCACTAGACCAGGCTGCTCAAAGCCCCATCCAGCCTGGCCTTGAACACCTCCAGGGATGGGGCATCCACATCTTCCCTGGGCAACCTGTTCCAGTGTCTCACCACCCTCATAGTAAAGAATTTCTTCCTAATATCTTATCTAAATTTCTCCTCTTTCAGTTTAAAACCATTATCCCTCATCCTATTGCTACGCTCCCTCATACAGAGTCCCTCCCCATCCTTCCTGTAGGTCCCCTTTAGGTACTGAAAGGCTGCTATAAGGTCCCCCCTTCTTCCTTATATATAGTCTGAATCTACCCTCTTTTCGTTTAAAACAATTACGCCTTGTCCTGTTGCAAAAGGCCCTGCTAGAAAGTCTCCTAGAAGGCCACAAAAATGATCAAAGGTCTGGAATACCTCTCCTATAAAAAAGACTGAGAGAGTTGGGGTTATTCAGCCTGGAGAAGAGAAGACTCCGGGAAGACTTTGTTGTGGCCTTCCAATGCTTAAAGGGGGCTTATAAGAAAGACAGGAACAGATGAAGAAATTTTTTATGACAAGGGTGGTGAAACACTGGAACAGGTTGCCCAGAGATATGGTAGATTCCTCATCCCTGGAAACATTCAAGGTCAGGTTAGACTTGAGCAACCTTATTTAGCTGAAGATGTCCCTACTCATTGCAGGGGCATTGGACTAGATGGCCTTTAAAGGTCCCTTCCAACCTAAACTATTCTATGATTCTATGATGTAATGATGTGAAATAGCTTACTCTGTCCTGGCTAACAAGTCATGCCCCCTCGCCCCCCTGCCCCACTTAGTGTAGATAGTTGTGGTCTTTTCATTTTTTTCCCCCTGTTCCCTTGACTTTTTTTCTGAGTTATGTCATTATTATATTCTGTGGTTCTTCTCAGTGTTAATTCATGCAACACTTTTATCACATTGGTAGCATGCCCTTCTGTGAATTGCCTTCTAGTTTCAATATCACTTTTGTTGTTGAGTTACCAGTTGTGTTGATTTATTGATCCTGGATAAATAAATAATCCAAATTTCCCAGTCCTTAGAGTCATAAAAAATAGTTATGTTGCTCAAACAGCAATGACACTCTTACCTTCTGAGGTTGTTTCTCCCTACACCAGTTTTTCTGCTGATGCAATACTACTGACAGACACCTTGATCTTGATGTATGCGAGTTTGTGTCATCTGTATGGGCAGAAACACCTATAAAAAAAAATCTGCAGTTTCTGAACATCCTCTCTGCAAGGAAATGTCAATGAAACATCTGGGAGTACATAACATTCATATAACAAACAGATGATTCCATGGCCAAGTCAATTTGGAGGGAAGCTTCATGAGTGTGGGTCTTAAGTGGGCTGGCCGCTGGAGTTCTCATGGATTTTTAACCCAGTACTGCAAATACCTACGAGTGCTTAAACTTAGATTCATATTCACTGGTGTGATTTACTGCATATTGAAGTTTTGTTGCAATGGTGAATTTTTTGCCTTTTATCTACTTAATAGATGCATCTGAAAATTCATTTCACTTTGCAATTTTCCTTCATCTTAATTATCATAGTATAACGGAACAAAATATTCATGAATATCTTAATAAGGCTGGTCATAAATTAAGATTGACTTACTTATATTTTAGTGTAGCATAGACACTTATTTATGCATTATAGAACAGGATTGGTTTTTGAAGAAAACAACTCTCTTGTGAGAGTCCTTCACCGTAAAGAAAACACAGTATTCGTATAATTCACAAATGCTTCTTTAAATGGCTTCAGCTTTAAAGGGTTTTAACATTTCATTTTCAATCTGAACTATAGCAGCATCCACATTCATAAATGTCAGCATGAATTTGTCTCCTAAATTAATTTAATTATCTAAATATCAAAAGTAATTTCACACCTGCAACTCTTATCTAATTCACAAAAGGCAACATAACTATCCTGGCTGCAGTCTTCCAAATAAACTGTGGCTCCTGAGTCCAGCTAAAAGCATTACATTTCCCAGAGTTCATCTTAGTCTTCCTCTTCTTGTCTTAGCAAGTTTGGTGTCTATAAAATAATGTTGCTTTAACACCTGAAAAATATGTTTAAAACATACCCATATCACAGCATCTAAAGGAAAGAATACTTTACCAGCTCAAAGTATGTGAGTAACCCATTTGAAAAAAAAATGGTTGGCAGACAGAACAAAAATTGTGCTAATTTTTTGCCGCATCCTGAAAGACCAAATGCAGAGATGTATCACATCACTGTCATAATGTATCATTTTAATTGTGGTGCTCAACAATGATGTGGTACTGTTATGACTGTACTATAAAAGGTTTTTCTGGTACCTTCCTATTTTTAACTTTCCCTGACATTTGAAGAAAATTCTAATTTTTTTTTAAAACCAACCTTTTTAATAAAGTAAAATTGAAAAGAAGGTCTTTACTATTTTGTTTTTGTCTTAAGATTTTTGGGGAGAGAGGAAGGGAAGTATAAGAACTGGATTTAATTAGATAAAAGGGTTGCTTAAATAAAAATGAAATAAACATCTTGCTTTATCTGCCTTTATTATCAACAAGCAACCTCTTCCCGGTCTTGTCCCAGGAACAAATGAGTATATGGTGGCAATCAATAGAATAATCTTGCTGTTAGCAGGAATGCCTTAGCAGGGCACTTGGATGCATTAACTTAGCATGTTCCGTCTAGACCTGTGTTTCTCTGCTAAAGGAGATGAGAGGTTACTGTCCTCTTCCTGTCCTGAAAAATGGTGCTTCCCCTTCTTCATTTCCTTCCTTCCCTCCCTCCCTTCATAAGTGCCCTGGAGCCTCTCTGCTACTGTAGCTGGTGCAGCAAGAATTTGCCCTTCCTGTCTCAATTTTTGTGCAAAGAAGTAAGTCACAACAGAAACCGACTACCTCTGAACTCATTTTGGGTGGCTTGACACTTTATTTAAATAAGATTTGCAGGACTATTAAAATCTTATTCCATGTAGGAAGATCCTTGTAAGCAGACTAAAAACTTATTTTTCCTGAAAATTGTTATTAGAATTTTGAGAGTTGAAGAGTGCAGAAGCCTTCATAGGAGTCTGAGATGCAGTAAAATGGGGCTGTATACATGAATAGTTAAGATGTGTAGTGGGAAGAGATGCTAAAAAAGCTGCCAGACTTGTGTTGCAAATAGACTGATGTAGGGACAGTCCTATTTTCTCCTGAATTCTCATAAAGCTTCCTAGAAAAAACTATTGTTGTCAGCTGACTACCACTGTGATGGTACAAATGCTGTTTCAAAGTCCATCTGTATCTGTCTCAGAACAGTGCCCATAGCTTGCCTATATCACAGATAACAACACAGTGTTCTCCAAACTAGTCCCCTGGACCACTCTGTAGGCTGTAGCTCAGTGTAAACTAACAGATTTTAGCTGAGATCTGGAAATAGCGTAGCTGCACCAGCAGAGGTCTTGTACCAGGGTTTTTTACTGTCTTTGGCGGTCTTTGGCTTAGGTTCTTATGGACCAAAGTTTAAAAATGTCCTTTCTTAATTTGTTTACTCACCCTCCAAATTTTCTGCAAAATTGCTGATGTTGTTCCCATGACAGCAGTAATTGCCACTTCCTGAAACAACAACCGAGTCTCCTACACACACCAATGCAAACTGATGCTGTTTGTAAAAAGTGGCATTGAGACACTTTTACAGCAGGTACAGCCTGATGATGGAGCCGTGTCTGACAAGCATGGAGTAAGGGATCCAGATCAGCACTCCTAGTGGTGATGAGATATAAAACTGGGCTCAGCTGGTTTGTATTTTATTTTAATCAGGATTCCTTCAGACGCTTACCTTTGGCTGTCAGTAACACAGCATTATGGAGGTTGAAGGTGCTCTGAGTTGTAGAAGAGGTCATAGACATTTCTCTGTTTCCCTTTTGGTACTGGCCATGGTTCTCTGCAGTCCCTGCTTGGTTCCCCAATAGCCTGGCCTTTAATAGACTTGCCCTCTTTTACAGGCTTACCACTTCCTGGAGCTGCTTGTTTTACTATAGAGCCTGTACGCGAGAAGGTGGGAGGCAGAAATGAGGAGATGGTCTGATGTGTAGTAACCTGGTCAGTGCAAGTTTGGCAGTAAATGCCCACAGAGAGATTCATGAGGTGCAAAAGATGCAAGTATTCAGCTCCCTGCCTAGTTTTCTAAGCTTTGAAGCTCTTGCTGAGGGACTTTCCATGAGTTTCAAGACTGGAATATTTCCAGGGAAGTAAACTCCTTGCATTCACACCAGCTTCCTCCTGTTGTAGCTTTGACCTGGTAGATTGGTCTGTCCTCCTCTCGCGCATGCCAAAGATCATCTGATCTTTCCTGCATTACATCAAGGCTGGCTAAGAAACGCGTGAAATGTGATGCCTGTTACGACACTTAAAGCTGAACTGTCCTTGGCAGCTTCTTGAAGTGCTGTGTAATTTCTACGTACCTCTGAGGAAAAAGAGTAAAAGAGAGAGAAAGAAAAAGAGAGACCATTTTTCTGCCAGGATTTCTAGGAAGAAAAGTGTAATGCGAATCAAGGGGAAAAAACTTTTCTTTTAAATAAAAGCTGTGACGAGTTTGATACGGGACTCAAAAGGCATGATTGTGATCTTGCCTACTCATTTTACACTGCCTCTAGTTGAATTACACATCGCTGGTACTGACAGAAGTGTAATCATGGCCAAGATCTTGAAAACCAGCAGACTTTATTATAAATGACCCCATAGTTTCAATCAGATTACTTGGTTGTTTAGAATCCCAGGAGTATTAATATTTTGGATAAATTTAAGGCCCGATTCTTTTACTTCCCCAGTTCTTTGACTTGCCCTTAAATCCAGAAGGATTCCATAAATGTGACTAAATAGAACTTGGCTTGTACTCAGCTCAGCTATTGAAATCTGTAATAATTGTATTTGATATGAAAAGTTTTATGAACAAATCATAAAGCAATTTATGCCTTTCCATTATGCCTTTTGAGAAAGTGGGAAACAGAGTATCACAAATGTTAAGGTATTTGTGCCTTCCCTTAAGTCGATTTCAGATATATTTAAAGTATAGTAAATTTGATTACTTTTTCAAATGCATGTTATTTTGTCTTCCCCACCATTAGCTGGCAGTGAATGCCTTCAATAAAAACGTTGTGAACTTCAGTTACTAAAAGTCAAGTGTACTAATGTATTGTAAACCACAGGATTGATTTGAGAAAACATTGTTCTGAAAACGAACTTCACAGCCTGGAACAAATCTCCTATCTATAATTATAAAACCTGGTGTTCAATAATAAGATGACTTCAGCCAGTCCCTTGAGTATCTTTAAAGATAAATCCATAGCCTTGTATAGGATCCAAAATTTGATACTCCTCAATTTTACTGTAAATTTTACTCCGCTAGCTGAGGTTTAGGTCTTCTTTTTGATGGAACCCCACTTAAATCAGTAAGTTTGGTGATAAGATATGGTTTGCATGGATAAAAATGTATAGCTACATTTTAAGGGGAATTCTTGGAAACTGTTGTGTTTAGTGTATGTGTTTGACTGTATCTCTACTTCATATTTACTTATGAAAGTGCAAAACAGGAACAAATTACACTTTTTTTCTTTGGATTAGAACAAAAGTTCAGTGCATTGTTTCCAGTCTTGATCTAGTCATGCTCCTGATAGACAGCATACCCTTGCTTAGATGTGCTTCATTTTGTCCTGATTACACTTTTGTTGAAATCAATGGATGTTACTGGGATCAGCAACTGCTTTTGACAGTCCTTCAAATAGATCTTAAATTCATTGCACAAGCGTGGTAATCTGTAGTTTACAGTGTATGTATTACTCAGTGCACTACAAGATCGGTATCATTGCTTTTTCTGGGCAGTTTGCTTTGGTTTTGCTGTTAGTGGTAAGTTGCAGGAGTCGTCCATTTGCATTTATGATTATCAGAGTCGATGTGTCCCTGAATGAATGAGTTCAAATTATAAACAAGATAAGAAAATTAGGAGGGATGTTATTTTATAGTTAAAGGAAACTCAGTTCCAGTAGAATCCAGCATCAAACAGATGCTTTCAGTCAGGCAGTGTTTTGTGTCCAAGCTTTTTCTCATCACTAAGAGCATTAGTGCATATCTGAGATAGAAAGCCAGCAAACAGATGTAAAAATGCAATACTTCCCATCCAGACTGTCTTCCACAGTAGTTTTCCATCAGCCTCAAATAATTGAGAGGTACTTGTTGTAAGCGTTATTGTAGATGACTGTATTTGGCTTGAAGGTCTTTGGGATGAGTCGCATAGACTTCAAGGCTTTCTGGGTGCATATGGCGTAGAGGAGTTGCTAATCCAATGCACATAATGTGTTTTTTCATGAAGGCTTAGGGCAGAAACAAAATGAACAAGCAAAACTTGCAGTGCTCCAGCACCATCAAAGAGACCTACACAAATTAATAGACTACAAGCTCTTCTATGTTGAGGTCTCTTACAGTGGACAGAAGCTGAGAGGTATGTGGCAAGAGGTATGCCCAGCACCACCTGTCATGCAGAAATCTCTCATACAGTTGCCTTCTATTCAGTCATGGCAGAGATTAGCGGAAGGCATGAAGTATCTTTTAGGGTTGGTTGTTTGGGTTTTTTTAAATGCTTTATACTTAATAAAAAAGAGTATTTACAGGCAAATTATTTTCTATTTTTTAAAAAAAGAACTTTATCAAAGAGATTTATTTCACAATGCTTATATTAACATTTGAATTAACATCTCAGAATACTATTCCTTTATTTAAAGAGATGGAAAAATGGCAGTAAATCCTTCATATTTCTATATACAGTATACATTCTTAGACAGATATGCTTAGTCATTTGAGCTGGGACTAGAGAAGTTAAAAGAACCAAATATGATGCTCTGACTGGCATAGCAGAGTGCCAAGTCATATTTAGAAAAGTTCGGGATGTCTGTAGTTGCCCAAAAGATTGGAGCAGAGAATATTCTGACAAGTAAGAAAAGCAAAGGGAAAGTGACCATTTCCATCTAGCTTCTGGAACAGAAACACGTCATAACAGTGCATGAAATCAATATGACTTAGGCAGCTAAATTGCATATTAAAAATTTGAGAGGTCTAAGACATTTTTTATGAGTCTACCTACCCAGCAAAAATGCCATCCTGGAATTTTAAGCTTATATCCACTGAGGCCATTTTCTGGAAATCAGTAAGGATTCCTAATTTGTAGCTTTAAGTACTTTAACGTACCCTGCCTCATAGTTCCCTGAGATCCCAGTCACAACTGACTCTTGAAGCTGCTTCTCAAAAAAGCTAAATAGTAGGTTTGTTCCCTACTCTGAAGTGTCTGGGCAGATGAACAGCAAATAAAGTGAGGTCAATATCAAGTAAGTTAAATTTTTACATATTGGATGTGTGTTGTTATATTATGCAATTACTATATATGCTGTCTAGTGGCACCAGTCAATAGAATTATACTAGGACTATGTCCATTTCCAGTCTTGAGGCTGTATGGCTGTGTGAGCCGATGCAGGCAGGACTCAGGAACAACCACAAAACCACGGATGAAAGGCAAAGAACAAGTTTAATCTTGATACCTCACAGACCAGGGAATCTCCAAAGCAACACCTGGGTAGAGGCACGCAAGCAGGGGACGCGGGCACCACGGAGTGAGAGGGCCCTTGTTAGCAAGAGTCCTTGGCAGCGAGAGAGTCGTCGTTAGCAAGAGCACACACGGACTCCCTGTTCTCGCTGGTATTTAAAGGGTTCAAACAGGCATAGTTTTCCCACTGTGCTTTGATCTTCTTCAACAACAGGCCAGGATTCTCAAGCGGCTAGATAAGGTGTCCCTGAGTCCATGGCAGAATTCTGCTATCTAAGTGCAAGTGTTTTACTTGCAGCGCCCAAGACTGAACAACAATGAGTGTGATATATGGGTTTCCCAGCACCCCAGGTGCGAGTCACTTGAGCGTATTTACAATCCTCCTCGCCGATCTTCTGTTGCTTTCCCACAATGGCCAAGACCACCTCCTGTTGCTAGTAGTGTGTTGGTAATACGCAATGATTGGTTGTGTCCTGTTTGTTCATGCAGAGTTAAGCAGTACCAGTATCAGCACCAAATCAACACTTTAGAAACATCACCAGTAATTGACTGCCAGTTGGACATTGAGCTCTTTGAGGCTGGCAGTTCAGCTAGTTTTCTACCTGCAAAAGGCCTATCTTCCCAGATAGGCTGAAAAGATGCTTTGGGAGACTGTGACAAAAGCCTTACTAAAGTCAAGGTAAATGACATCCACTTCCACCCCCTTGTTTACTGAATCAGTCATTTCATCACCTTCGTCTCCTTCATGTGTCCAGAAATAATGTTCTGGAAGATTTGCTACATATTCTTCTCGAGGACTGAGGTAGAATGACCAGCCTGTAGTTTCCCATATCTTTCTACATCAAATAGGAGTGATGTTTGCCAAAACACCCTCCTGCCATGCCTGCTCAACTTACCACACATTAGAAAGGACTGTTGTCTATGTTCTGAGTTTGCCCTGGAAGGTCAGACATTCTTCTGTTCTCTGTCTTGTTAGGAGACAAAGGAAATACTATTTTGACTGTAATCCAATTAAAATAAATGAGACTGTTCGCATGCTTAAAAATTGGACAGGGTATTAAATATGCGTTCAGTTGAGGTGGTGAAGCACTCTCATTTCTAACTGGCAACAGTTAGAAACAGGCATTAGCTAAAAGGTATCATGTTCAAACGTCTGATTTTGTGTCTCATTTTCAGGAGTCAGAAAACAAATCGGAAAACCAAACCCAAATGTTTGCCAAGTTTTGAGGAAAATTGATCTTTGGAGCCAGGCTTTTTTCCTTAGGTATGTCCCTAGTCAAGAGACCAATTGGTAACACTTAATTTCTGAAAGATATAGCAGTGGGAAAATTAGTTTTAAGCTGTTTCAGACAATCCAATAGCCTTCCCAAACTGGATTATTTGTATCAGTGGGAGCCAGGCCTTCTTGAAATCATACAGCCAATATTTCACCCTGAGAAATTTCAGTGGGAATAGTACAAGGTTTTATCCCATCTAATTCCAAATTTAATGCATTCTTCTTCTAATTGCTGATGATACTTCCTGAAGTTGCTAAACGGTTCAAGAGCAAATATTTATAGCTACACGAAGCTCCTGAATGTTCATAAAAAGATCAGCAATACTCCTTAGCAAATAAGAGTAGACTTATTTAATTTTATAAAATCTGATTCTTTCAGGACTTCAGAGAATGAAAACAAAATGCAAATGAAGGAGTCCCTAATTGATAAGGGAACTATGTATACTATCAAGGATGAACACTTTGTGTATTTTACATGCGATTTATTTAAAGTATGTACAGACATTGGTCTTCTCCCTGGGTGCTGTCTAATGCATGTGGAGAAATTTTTGTTTGTGTCTGGTTTGCTTTTTCATTCTGCTTCCTTTATTGATCACAGATTTCGCACTTGAGTACCTTTTATCTTCAAACGAAACGTTCTCTGAACCTGATGTAAGGCATCACTGTTTTGGAGCTTTGCCATTTGCAAAATTGTTTCCATCTTTCCTGGATTTAATCAAACTTGTTTGGCAATGAGCGTTTGGCTTATTTCAGCTCAGTAGGTCTTTCTCCTCTTTTTCTTGCCTTCTCTTTGGTGTACTGCAGAAGTTTCTGTTGAAGAGCTCTGCGTTGTGGTAGTGATTGTCTCTGTGATAGACAAGATGTCTTTCACAATCTTATTTCCTTCTCATACTCTTCTGTGAGAAGTGATGTTTTGAGACTTAGCTTCAAAATGAGATAGCTTAAATGTATATATTTCAATACATGAGCCGAAGATGCAGAGTTTTATACATTCTATATCAGGTCAAACCTGCCAGAAGTGTTGGTTTTCATCCAAACCTGAAACTATTTGAAGTTTATCTGATTATCTGGAATGCTGTCATGGGGAACCGCAGATTGTTTCAGCCATTTTGAAATCATTGTGCCGTATTGTGATTATCTCCAAATTTAAAGTAGGAAAATAATTTTATACCTAGGCATAGTGCATGTCTTTATTATTACTATCATTTAGAAAGCACGGTTCTTAGTAAGTCTTGCAAAAAGCCACTTCTTGAAAACTTTTACCTATTTCTCTCAATAACATTGCTTTGAACAGTTAGACTACAAAAACCTTGTTCCAAAATCTGTACTCTCAACCTCTATAGCTTTATTTTATTTCACTTTAGATATCTGTAACACAATGGCAATAGTCTTTCCAGGCATCTGATTCCTTGTAAAGAAAGGTGCTTTTCCTGGAAGAAAATTTTAACGAAACAAAATTATACTTTAGATTTCTGGCTGACACCGTACTGCAGTATAATTCACACTCCTGCTGGAATATTTTGTGGGTCTCTAATATCTAGTTACCAATTTAGCTTTTGCCTGCATGCCTACTTCTTTCAAAGAAATTTGGAAGAGTGGGAACCATTTCCCTACATTAAATTGCAGAGGATTCAGGTGGCTTTTTTCACCAAAACCCTCTGAATTTTTGGTAAAAATGAATCAGAAATTTTCCAGTGGTGCAATTTTTTCCCCCCAGAAAATGTCAATTCTGTGACTTAAACGTTTCATTTGGTAGAGGCTGAGCTCATCAACCATATTTTTGATGTACCCAAGACAGAGTTTACCAGACAGAGCTCATGGACTCTGAAGTCCCAGCCCCTGGAGCTCAGCACAGTCTTTCTCATGGAGGGCTGAGCTGGGAGTGCTCCTGCTGGGACACTGCCATGCTGAAGCCCTGGCTGGGCTTGGAGGCCTCCAGCTGCGGTAATGAGCCACAGAGCAGCATGAAGTCTCTTCCAGTCTTCTTGAGAACAAGATCCGTGTTATTATGCCAAGCTGTGAATAAATGGCATGTTCTTATTTGAGGGAAACATCTCTTTGTTCTACCTTCTCATTCTTTTCTTCCCCCTCCCGACCCCAACTCCTCCCATTTTCTTAAGAAAAAAAGGGGTTTAATACTAACCCGGTAGAAATTAATATTTCATCATTTTTTATGAAATCGGAAGCTCAGATTTTATTTATTTTTTTTTTCACAAATGCTTGTAAACAGTTTACCAAAGTGTGAAGTTGACTTTCATCCTCCTTTCTTTGCTGGCCTTTTCAGGTCTACAGAGCAGCTGCAAGAAAATATATTCCAGTTTAGAAAGTGTGCTTTAGTGTCTTTGAAAAAGATATTTCCTCTCTACTTCTGGTTTGCAAGTGAAGGGATTTGCCACAAGCCTTCAACAGTGCATCTGTAAAGCATAGGCAGGACAGCTTTGGGGCCTGATGTTTGCTGGTAGTCTTAAGCTCAGTGCTGAGGACCAGCCCTATATATGAGAATGGGAGCAGAGCAGACAGGCTTATCTGGAAGCCTACATGAACAGCAGACGACATAAATGTCCCAGAGACCATTCAGTGGCACAGACTTTGTATCCTCCCTAAACGCATTTGTAGGAAACTGCCTTGTGATGAGTCAAGCAGGAGGCACCTCCAGCAGCAGGTGGAGCTGTATGTTATGCTTTATGTGCGTGGCCCAAAGCTGGTGTATGTCGACATCACCAAGTCATTACAAGTGAACGCTGAAGTGATTTGGAGCTTGGTTTTTGACCCACAAACATGCACGTAAATATAGATGACACCTGTGCAAATCAGGAAGATGTTCGTGGGACCCTGCTGGAAAATTGTCTCTAGAAGAATGCTTAAAGGAAACAACGTTAGAAATGTGGTCAGAAGAAGAAACAGAAAGGAGTAATGAAATTGGCAAGACATAACAAATAGAACTAAGAGAAATACCAATAATTTTATTTTAAAAAACCCCAAAGCCTCAATACCGTTGCCAGGGTTATAGCCTGGTAAATGAGGAGCTGCCAATAACTTTTCCCATAACACTCGTGAGCAAGATTGGGGCATACATACTTCTGTGACAGTGGGGGAAGCTTGTCCTGCTTCTCCCTCTGCACTTGTTTGTTTGTATTCCTGTTCTTCAGAGGATTTGTACATTTTCTTTCCTGTAAAGTAGTCCCACTTTGAGTGCAGATGGTTTTCAGCCATCCAAACTTACCAGCACTTCAACTAGCTGTCTATTGTTCCTTTATTACTCCACAGAGTAGCTGCTGTCAAGCACATGCAAGCCATCCCAACCATCTGTCTGCTGTTCACAAATAGCTTCCAGAGGTACTTCCCAATCCTCCTCCTTTCTTTTCTGGTTCATCTGGAAACTTCATTATCAGTATCTAAAATGCCTTTCAATGCAGAAGTTGTGTTTTTGTTGTTTTGATTTCAGTTCTCATTCTCCCTCCAAACTTATTTTTTGACGTTATCTTCTTTCCCCTCACACTAATATGCGTTTTCACAGCAAAGAAGAACTCATTATAACACCACTTCATTACAGACCATACTCTATGACATTATGATTTTCTTATGGCTGCGTATAAAGAAAACAGGCAACAGAACACATAAAGAAAAAGTCTTAATGTTAATTAGGCACATTCCATCCTGAGAGGGGTGAATCAGCGCAGCTCTGTAGAAGTTAGTGGAGATTCACTGCCCGTGTACTTCTGAATGAAGTCTGTTCCCTTGAGCAGTGGGCGTTACAGACTGATCTATTTTATTGCCTTCACCATGTTATCAAGTTGTCTCCTTGATAAATTAATAATGTGGTTTTTAAAGAGCTAATTGATATTACTGTACAAGAGCCACAATTTAATTAAGAATACTGTAATTGCTTCAAGAAAGATTCTAGTTCATGTATTTAAAACATGAACTTAGAAACTATTGTACTTATAGGATATAAATTTCAAGGATATATATTTTTTTATTCAATTCAAACTGTGTTTTTTTTAAATACACTACCACTTTTTCTACTGAATCCATAGTTTTATGTTTCTTTCTTCTTGTTCCTCTTCCCTTTTCCTTGAAGTATTTTTGGTTTTATACTCAGACCTCCTCAGCTAGACAATGAGATGAAGGCTGATATTATTGCCCTTCCATTCCTCAGTACCTTTAAAAAATAGAATGGTTCTGACATAAAAACAAATCAGAAAATCTACTTTTGATTTTAAAGGCCTGATTGCAAAAAAGTGTTCACTAACATAACTTAGAAGTTTAGCACAGATGGAGAACTCATGCTTAACATGTATTTAAGTGCCCAAAGTGAGCTGTCAAGATCCATCTTTCACCCATGTTTTGTGAGTCCTCCAGATTAAGACCTCTGACTCTGCTTCCTAATTGTGACTTCCATTGTTAACATACAAGGTATTCCCTGATCTAACTTCAGAGCAGAGAGCTCTTAAAATAGCTTATACTATTAAGCAAACGGAGTAATATACTGCAGTCACTTACTGTAGCATGTAAGTATCAAGGGAGAGGGGAAACATCTTTTGTTTAATTTTGCATTGATATCCATGATGGCTGCAATAAGGAAACACAGCCCACTGTAGACTCTCCGGCCATACCGAACTGCAGTCCTGTTAGGCATAACAATGCTTTACAGTGGAGCGTCCCAGCAGGCTCCACCATCTGATTAAAATGTTACTGCTGCTCTCTGTGTTATAACATAAATTGGGGAATTCCCCCTTGGTCAGAATGCCAGGAGCCTTTGCAAATTCTGTTTGACAATTGGCCCACAGGAATCGTTCAGCTTGAATAATCAGAAATGCCAACTTCTGTGCAACTTTGGAGTGCTTCTTAACTGAACTATTTTGGTTGGACAAAATAGAGAATTGGTAGCTGTGCTCTGTGTGTGCTGCAATATAGTTTATTTGCAACAAAGAGGTGCAGAGCTTTTTTTNGTAGGGGCAGGAGGAGCTTTGGTTTTCACTTGTAATGAACAATGCTAACTAGACACATAGACAGAATTTCAACATGCTGAAACAATGCACATATACCCAAATCTATTCATGGTTTCAGTAGTTGTCATGAGACCTGGGGACTGAAACTGACTGCCTTAATATCACCACATGTAAAATGAACTTGCCTGGAACTGTGCTTTCAATAACATAGTAGAATTAAAGTAATTAAATATTCATTTCCTTATTGTTAGAATGCTTCATGGATTAGCGCGTTTGGGAGTTTGGGGAAAAGGTTGTCTGTTTCAAAGAAAAACCTTAGAAAAAGAGAAGAATAAAAGAGAGTTGGATGTCAGCTGGTCTATGACTAATTCCTAGTGTAGCGTTGTCCAACCAGTGTTGGCCAACGCCACTTATGTCATCCTTACTGGTAGTTTCAGAAGAGAGGCCAAAAAAAGAGTTGGCTTGGGGAATGAACTGTGTTCTTGTCCCTACAAAAAGGGAAGCGGAGGCAATTTCTCAAAGAAGGGGAAGGAGGGGCAAGATGCTGAATGACAGAGACTTAAAGGGACCTGCTGATATGTAGATATGTAAGGTGTTGAAGGAGGAAGAAAGGATTAAGAACAAATTAAACAATAATAAATGTATCGGTTAAATCACATGTTCTAGATAGTGCCACATTCTGAAACCATACTGTGTTTAGGACTTACAGTAGGATAGTATTGACTTTTCGTGTTTGTTATCTGTAAACCCTTTACAGATTGTCACAGAAAACAGACATTTTTTCCTGATCGTGGCTTGCAGATTGTTACAGGTACAGCCTCTAACAAAAGTCCATGATTTTTGTGTTGCGCTACTTAACATAAGGGACATGATGATTAACATGTATTAAAAAAACCCGACACATACTGTCAACATCAAAAGAAGCTGATGGGTGAAAGGTCACCTTCCTGGTCCTTCTTGAGACTATCAGTAGAGTATTCCTATAAGAAGCTATCACTACAGGGAGGAGTGGTTACCCCCTGCAAAATGTAGATGTAACGCTTCCAGTCTGTGTTAGCGCAAATGTATTGCAGTCAGAGGTGTGATTGCTGTTAACTAGGAGGTATCATAACGATACTCGTTAGTATCCACCTAGCTTGGGAGAGCACCCAGGAATCATGACATGGTTTGGACACCCAAACGAGTATTCATGAGTCTGGACTGCATGGGCTGAGATGACAAAACATCTCTGTTGTTGATGTGTAAGGTAGATTGAAATTAGCATTGGTGGGTCCCTGTACAGCAGAAGTGCCAATCGACTGTCCCAAAGATGTATTTTGTGATTATACTGTGGTACTTAATCTCTGAGGTTTTCAGTTCAGCACTTCTCTCAGACATTACTATTTTTTACTTATTTATTTAACATGTCAGTCAATAGTCTGTGAAGATATCTTCTCAGCACTCAAGCACACTGCACTTGAACGTTTTGTACCTACTGACACGGTCTAAATGACATTGCGCAGAACCTTGGCCCCCTTACTGCCCAGTGTGGACACACAAATGATTTCTGCTAACTCACCTCCTGAGGTGATAATCCTTGAAGTTGCTGCTGTTATCTCCACTCAATGTCTTGGCATGACTTGTTTGGGGTTTTTTTTTCCATTTGCAAAATTTTGGAAGGCAATTTTCTTTTTTGTCATTGTTTTAAGGCAGGTAGAGTTCACCATGCCAAACTAGCAACAGATACTATAGAAGTGTGTTGTTATTTAAGGTACTGTCTCAGGAGAGACACTTTGCCCCTGAGTGCTAGGTGCTGTCATTGTTTTTCACCTAACAGCTCGTTCCATCATTTGGCAGGTTGTGAGCTCCAAAGGGTTAACAGAAAGTCAGCAGTGATGCTGTAATCCTCCAGGACTGCCAGCACGCTGCACTGTTGTTGTGTCAGATCAGGGGGGTTTGAAGGAAGCTGTGCTGGCTCCAGCAGCTGCCTCAGTCATTTTGGGTCTCTGCTCTTAACAACATGGCTGACGTAGCAGGTAAAACAAATGACTCCCATACTGGGTACGAAACTATATTCTTTCACTCCCTACAGCACCCAGAAAATGCACGGCCTCTGAGAAAGAGCCGTCACCTCCTCAGAAAACTAATGCAGTGTGTCAGGAACGTGTGCCCTTCTTGAGGGGGGGAAAGCAAAAACCCGTGTTTGACAAACAACCATCATCCTGACTGTACTGGTGAAAACAATGCAGGTAAACCCAACTGCTCTCTGCCCTACTTCTCCTCTGCTGTAAGCAATTAATTCTCCAGCAAAATAACCAGAGGGAGCACTTTTTCCACAACATTGCTATTTTCTAAAATCTGCATTGGCTTCGTCCTTACATTGACATTGCAACCATCTGGTATGAACGGTTTGATATGAAATGGGGCAAATCCACACTCTAGCTTCTAAAGAAGTACTCTTAGTGAACCATGCTAGTTTTCCCTTTTATTTTTAAAAAAACTATATGCTTTAAGTTGGGGAGAGCAAATGTGATTTGGAAAAGTCAGAGCTGGACTTAACTGCGGCTCCATTTGCAGTCATGTATAAATTCAACTATTTTTATGGTTCCTCTCTCACTTGTTATTAAAACATCTGACATATTTAGCCACATAAAACCCTTGCAAGATAGAAAAACAAACCAAACCAAAAAAAACCCACCCCACCATTGTTGTTATCTTCTAGGTGGAAAACCAAGGCACAGGAATGGGTGAATCCAAAGTCACAAAAACATCTGTGGCTAGGTTATCGCCCTAATCTCTGGATTACTCTTCTGTGCCTGTCTCTCCCAAGGTACTAACACCCATGATAAGAAAAGCTATATTTTCTTGGCAACATAGGTGGCTTTTTTCCTTTGTAAGTCTCTGTTGCACAGAATATACTAAGCTTTGGGATAATCACCAAATGAAGCATGTAGCAGGCCAAGGGCAAAGCTGAGACGGTGACCTATATATTCTGGGATTCACCATATGCATGTAATGAGTCAGAGCATTTGCTAGTGCCTTGGAGCAAGGGGTCTGGTGCGAAGTGTCCCACTGGCATTCCTTCCTCTGAGAGGTTCAGTGAAGGAGATGGGAAAACTTCGCCACCTCTTCCAGTCTTACAGGGAGAAAGAAACAAAAAACCCACAAAGATGGGCCCACTAGATGAGACAGGAAGGTCAGGTTTCAGCCTATTAGAGGGGCTGGTAATGGATGTTTAGGGAAAGATAATAAACAAGATAAGTATGCTCTTCCTGTGGTATACCTTTCCATCTTCTAACAATAGGTGGTGAGGGATTTTTAGATTTGTGGCTTATATCCAGACCGTCACGTTTAACAGGGCTCAGTAGACCTTTCTATGAATTGGTCTAGTCCTTTTTAATCAGATTTTCCTTTTGACCTCCACAACATCCTGTGTCAATGAGTCCCACTGCTTCATTTTGCAGTCCGTGGAAAAATACTTCCCTTCGTGATTTTTTTTTAATCCTGAGGCTTGATAATTTCCACTGGGGGCCTCTTGCTTCCTTCTTTTCTGAGAAACAATGAATAGTTGTTCTGCTTGCCACTCTAGATATTTCAGTTATCTGATAATCTCCTTGGGTTGTGTTTTCACTGGACTGAAGGGCCTCAGTCTCTGTCTGAGTAAAACCTTTCATTGTTTTGATCATCCTTTCTGCCCTCCTCTGTTCCTTTTCTGGTTCTCCTATATTATTTATGGGTTAGAATGACCAGAAGTACATTCAGTATTCAGGCTATGACTGCACCATGGATTCATATAGTGGCATAAAAATGCTTTGATTTATATTCTTTACTCCATTCCTGGTAATTCTCAACTTTCTGTTTATCCTTCTGACTAATACTAAGGATTCATATGACATTTTCTGAGAAATATTCACAGAGGAAGGAAGAAGGCTTCCCATGATCCATACCACCTAAAGACAAACCAAACTCATTTTCATATGGGAAGAAAACATCAGTATGTTTTTCATGGCTTTAGCCCTCTCACTGCTGTCTGAATCAAGCTAACCTTCCCCTCATCCCAAGATTTGGAGTGGTATCTTGGAGTGAGGGATATTGCAGATCAAGAAAGTTACATTTGGGGAAAGCAGGTGGAATTAATGTCATTGCAGCCCAAGAATTTCATTTGAAGGTGAGGAACAGGGAGAAAATGTAGACTGGGTGTGGAGTAGGGAGACAGAAGCAGAAAAGCTGTGGGTTCTTTGTCTCAGCTGAAAGGAAAAGCAACTGGTTTAGCTCATGGCATTTTACGTGGTGAGATTGGGCAGGGACTGAACAGATTACAGGGCTGTGCTATTGCGAAATAAGGGCAGGTTGTATTGATGGTTTATCTGACACTGATTGTGAACAAGAGTTGGGAAATTCTACATTGCCAAACAAAAAGCTTGCATACTTTACAGCTGACTGGAAGTTTAAGTTACTAATCATACTATTTGTGGTGGGTTAACCTTGGCTGGACACCAGGTACCCACCAAGCTGCTCTATTGCTCCCCCTCCCCAAGTGTACAGGGAAGAGAAAATACAACAAAAGGCTCATGAGTTGAGATAAAGTCAGTTACCATCACAGGCAAACCAGACTTGACTTGGGGAAATTAATTTAATTTATTGCTAATCGAAAGTCAGAGTAGGATAATGAGAAATCAAAACAAATCTTAAAACACCTTCCCTCTGCCCCTCCCTTCTTCCAAGGCTCAGCTTCATTCCCGATTTCTCTATCTCCTCCCCCTGGGCAGCACAGGGGGACAGGGAATAGGGTTTGCGGTCAGTTCATCACATGTTGTCTCTGCCGCTCCTTTCTCCTCACGGGGAGGACTCCTCGCACTCTTCCCCTGCTCCAGCATGGGGTTCTTCCCATGGGAGACAGTCCTCCATGAACTTCTCCAATGTGAGTCCTTCCCATGGGCTGCAGTTCTTCATTAACTGCTCTAGCATGGGTCTTTCCACAGGGTGCAGTCCCTCAGGAATGGACTACTCCAACGTGGGTCCCCCATGGTGTCATGAGTCCTGCTAACAAACCTGCTCCAGTGTGGGCTCCTCTTTCCACAGGGCCACAGGTCCTGCCAGGGGCCTGCTCCAGCATGGGCTCTCCACAGGGTCACAGCCTCCTTTGGACATCCACATGCTCCAGTGTGGGGTATTCCATGGGTTGCAGGTGGATATCTGCTCCACTGTTAACCTCCATGGGCTGCAGGGGGACAGCCTGCCTCACCAGGATCTTCACCACGGGCTTCACCAGGGGAATCTCTGCTCTGGTGCCTGGAGCACCTCCTCCCCCTCCTTCTTCACTGACCTTGGTGTCTGCAGAGTTGTTTGTCTCACATATTCTCACTCTTCTCCTCTAGCTGCTGCTGTGCAGGCTTTTTTTTACCCCTTCTTAACTATGTTATCACAGAAGCGCTACTACCAAAACTGATGTGCTTGGCCTTGGCCAGCAGTGAATCTGTCTTGGAGCCGGCTGGCATTGGCTCTATTGGACATGTGGGAAGGTTCTGGCATCTTTTCCCAGAAGCAACCCCTGCAGCCTCCCCCCACTACTACAACCTTGCCATGCAAACCCAATACACTATTAAAATACAATTTAAATACCAGATAGGATTCCGGTGATTTGAATTTATCAATACTGATGGGATATATGAATTAAACTGGTGTCCCCATCCAACTGTAATTTAAAAGTGGGACTTTCTTCCAGCTGTTTCCCAGGCTAACAGCAACATGAGACTCATTCATTGTGATTCATGGCTGCGCAGATGATTGACCTCGCTCTCAGAAAGTGATCATGAAGCAGGACTTCCTCAGCTGGTGCGTAGGTCACATCATTACCTCTCTTCTGACCTCCGTGGAAGTCCCCCAATAGAAGGGGAGTACACTCGGAAGTACATGACAAACTGTGCTGCAGTGTTCCCAGACGGGCAGCAGGCGTAGGGCAGGCCAGGCTCTATTTTTGCCTCAGGATAAAGCAGCTCATCAGCCAGCCCAGGGCGATGGAAGCAGAAAGGCAATGTAAAGCCATCTCTGTTTTCCTGTTCTACCTTACTCATTTCTGGTTTGGGGGAAGAGGGGTCTGTGCCAGAGGAGAACCAATGGTTTCCTCCTGCAGATTTGTCAATGCCCTTTTATTTTCTTTAGCAAGGGCGGTAGAGATGAGCATTTCCTGCACTCAGCAGCTTCCCCTGCCTGCCTTTCAAATGAGTCACGTAATGCTGCTGCCTGAGCTTTCTTGCAAGGTGTGGCAGCATTGCCACCAGGACATCCAGACTCTCTCCGTAGCTCTCCTGTAATTTATGCGTCAAACTTGTAGTAAATTTACAGTTCTTTTCACCATTAATAACTGTCTTGGGGGGAAAAAAGGACATTAAATGAGAAGTCATCATTGCTCATCTGTATGTGCGTGGGGCTGTTCAACTGGGATGCGTGCTCAGACAAGGAACATTTGAAATGCAGGAGGCAAACACTCCCAGCCAGACGGCATTTTTAGCACAAGCTCTAAATTCCACTCTTAAGTTATAATGGTGCCACACCATTTCCGTCTTGTGAATTGGGATAAGAGAGCGGAATCCAGCCCTTAAAATAGCATATGATAGCCCTGTTTCTACTAAGGTGATTAGTACAGGAGATATGGCAGCAGCCATTGCTAAGGAAATGTTGAGGTGCAATTTGTGAACCGCCACAGCTCCCGCTAGCTTGAAATGCTACCAACAAAAGGGTTTCGTTGGCAGTGCCTGGAGCAGAAAGGACCTAAAAGAGAGAGGCTGGTAGGAGATGTTTTGTCACATTTGTAAAGAAATGTATCTTTGTAAAGAAATGAACGGTTTGTCACAATAGTAAAGGTACAAAAAGGACTATTGATTGTCCCGGCAGCAGGAAACCCGCGCTTCCCTCTTTACAGCAACCAGCTCACCAAGACCCTTGGCCCCTCAAGATCAACCTGCATTTGTAGCTGCAGCAAAGCTAAAGAACTGAGGTGAATTAACACTGATCTCCAGTTCAGGAAGAGCATTAACCTCCCCAGACACTCTGGGCCAAATCCATCCCTGGTGTGACATCAATGGAGTTACATCAGGCTTAATTTTGGCGCAGATATCTGCACTGGCTTTCACAGCAGCAAAACTTTCCCCTTCCTTCCAAAGTAAGGCTGGTGAAATGAATCAGGTCAAAGGAGACTAAACACTGGATAAAAACCTTCATCCCAGTTAGGAGTTTTGCCTGCTCGGGGACAGGGTTTGGCTGGCTCTGGTAATCATGGGGTGGTTACGACGTACTCCAGACATTGCATAACTGCCGGTTTAATTTACTGCGAATGTTATTCAAAGCTGAGGATTTAATTCTTCTGAACATTAAAGTTTACAGCTGAGTTAACCTCCTCTTCATAAGTCACTGTGTATTATTTTCACAGAACTAAGGGATATAATCCTTTTTTTTTTTTACTGTTGACAAGTTCAGTAGTTCTTTTTTTCTCTTAACTGTTTTTACATTTTTCTTTTCCACATGCATGTGATGTGCGTGTACATCCTCAATCACCACAGAATTTTCCAAGTCCATCATGAACTCCTCTGAAATCTCCAGGTATCAGGTTAAATTTCTGGATTTCTTCTTAGATGGAGCACCAGCTTTTGATCCTATGTCAAAAGTCAGCATATAATCATCCCATTAGAGCAGGAACATTTTTTTTAAATTCTGGCTCTCTTAAAACTTCTTACACAGCCTGTGTTTTGCTGCATTCCAAGTTGAAATTATTGACAATTCAGTCTTGTAGTGAAATCATTCATTACAAATTTTACTCCAGATTAATTTAATTGATTACTTGATTATCATAGTTACAAACAGATTTTAAAATTTTTTTTAAAGGCTCTCTTCTTTAACAAATATTTGCAGATTTTCCCCATATATTCCTTTTTAAACCCACTCTTCAACATTTTATTTTCTTGCATGCTCTGCAGGATCTTATTCTTCGCTTTTGCAGTTCACTCAAATGAATTCTGGCCACTGGACCAAGAAGTGTAAAGAAGCATAGTTGCAGCGCACATCGTTTATTTTTCCACTAGGTATGTTTACTTTACCATTGCCTCTTTGCTCTTGACTCACAGAGATACAGATTTTACCTCAAAGAACAACACCAGGAGGTAAACTGTCTTTGGTTTAAAAGCAGACAGATGGCTTTTAGCATTGTCTCTGTTGGCATGTGAAGGTCAAACGGGAGTGCTTCTTACTTCTGCTGACCTATACCATCTCCTGAATTTTGTAAAAAATTATGCTGATTATTCAGAAGAAGGAATTCAGTTCAATTGAGCTCTGTTATATGTATCAGATGTGGAAGCTTAACTGTTAGTAACAGTGAAAACTTTCTTGTCAACAAAGTCATTAAATGGGTTCTGAATACATGGAAATGGCAGATCTGTTGAGGAAAAAAAGCTTTTACATAGAGTTTACCAAGAAAGATAACCCACCATCATTTTGAAAGAAAGGAATCAACAAGTCAAGTTCAGAAACAGTAATATAACGTACTTCAGTTATATTGAAATAGTCTGGTTTGGGATTTGTCATGATTTTATAATAGTAGAAAATGTGACCATAATTTTCTCAGTTCAAGTGTCTTGCTAAGATTTTCAGGATTTGTTAAGATACTTTTTTTATTTCACAGGTATTTATGTTTCTTAAACACTTTGTAAAGAAAGAAGAATGGTTTGTTTTCCCAAGTGCACGTAGTATTTGGAATATTATTCTATTTACATTTGTCTCCCTTTGCTAGAGAAATTACAAGGTTGTAATTACCTTAAAGCCTCATCACTAGAACCAAGTGAATTACTGTAGCTAAGATCCCCTTCAGAGAAGACAGTAGGAGTAACACCAACATGTTTCACAAATTTGCCAAACTGTTAATTGAAACTGAAGCAATGTTTTATTTCAAAACCTTAAAACATGATGTTATAACTTTTCTTTTGGAATTTTAGCAAATTTTTTGAAACGTCCTTCTTTTTTAAAAAACTGCTTAATGATGAAGTAAAATCTTATTTGCCCGCAAGGCACCTTTGTTTTTGACTGAATGAAATACTGTTTTAAAAGTCCTTTTGGCCTTAAATTTCTTAGATTTTTTGTTTGTTTTTTTGTCTTTTCCAAAAGTACCAGTAACAGGAGAAAATAAGCTCTTGGCGAAATTCCACTCTTTGAATTGCCAATGTCATCTAAAACGGACTCCTTAAAAATGAAAGTGACTGTTTTGTATAAATCAGCGATTATTTTTTTTCTCCCAGTTATCAGCAGCATTCAACGCTTGGCACTTACTTACCCATCTCTCATCTTCAAATGCATTGCCTGAACATACAAGTGGAACTGATTTAAATCCTTTACACAACCACAGCTGTAGCATGTGAGACTGTGCTAATGGAAAGGAGGAGGGAATGGGCCTACAGCCCTGTTACTTCTCCCAATAAACCCAAACCTGCAACTTTTGTGTGAAGGTCTAAAATCTGTTAATGAAAGTACTGACTCATCTGTTCTTGAATCAAGCCTTCAAATGAGTTTTAGTGCTCTGTAAGTGCCAAGAAAAGAACTTTGCCTATTCCAAAGCAATGCCCAAACTCTGTTTCTTCCAGAGCTCAAACAAACTGAAAAGTGTTTCTGTGAAACAGCAGGCGGAGAATTCTGGGTAATGATGGATGAATAAATATGCTCAGCATCCTGCTTTCCCTCAGAATTCCTATGTACAGTACACTGTAGCGAATATTTACATTTCAATACGCAGATTGCTTCCTCTGCTCTTTCAAAGCTGTGTTGTTTGAGTCCTGGAGCTGCCCAAAGAGGGTTTGGGCTTTACTGGGGATGCAAGTGTGATTTAAAAGAGGGAGGTTTGTTTCATTCCCCTGTCCCCAAACTGTCAGGAATATAACAGCATAACTCCTTTGCTAAGTGAATAGTCAAAGATGCCTCTTTCTTGACAAATCTTCCTCTGAAAGCCATGGCACAATAACACCGCTTGAAGTTATTTAATTTATTAGAAAGAAATATGACTTCATGTGACAGATGTGAGTTGATGCTTTAATAATATATGCTACTGGATTCAAAACAGTGAAATATCGCTACTGTCGCCTTTTTCATCCTATCGGAAAAATATATCCTTGTGTTAGGGTGGTCTCTTACTTGTTTGTTGTGGCATTAGTCAATTAACTGAATAGAAAGAGAAGGCACAGCTAAGACTAGGTAATATCTTGGATTGGATTTGTTTGCTGAGGTGTACAAACTCACATGAAGAATGTCATGGTTACTTGAAAATGTTTGCAAATGGTGGCGAACAAATCTATTGTAAAAATCTCTCTAACATGACTGACTTGTATGTCTTCCAAGTAGTCAATAACACAAGGTAGATATGCATTTGTCACTAATTAGATTGATTAGATCTTGACAATGCTCCTGCATTATAGAAGGACTAATATTACATGCTGGGCTAGAGACTGTGTGTATATACAAGAGTGCATTTCTCTGTGAAAAAAGCATATGTGTCCTGAAGAATTTATGATCTGGGAAGCCAAATTTAATATTGTTAAAAAAAAAATGGTATGAAGATAGTGTTAGACCAAGATAGCAAAGAGAAAAACACATAAACCCATCAACCCTATGCCATCATGAATTAACTGAGTTAAAATGATGCAATGTTTTAAACATGTTTTAGTTTTTGAAAAAAAGGAAAGGCTCCAGTTCAGCATCCACAAAGACTCCCTGAAACAGAACAAACATGCCAGAAGTGGCACAGAACCCCAAGGCAGAGTACAGGTTGCATGAAGGAATAACCTGGAAGAGGGACCATAAAGTTAGTTTTATGCACATGGATGAAATGTGCGTAAAATAAATGTGGCTGTGATGGCTTTATTTATAGTTCTTTTATGAAAGAAGTGATCTAGTTTGATAAGTATGGAACCCTTCGAAGTAATTGCTTAGTATAGGCAATATTAAAGAGGATGAACCTCTCCTACATCCAATAGTCATAGTGCCCTATGTGAAAGAAAGGTAACTGTGAAAAGTAATCTGAGACTGAAGACTTCTGAAGACACCATGTTTTAATTTGGAAATAAAAAGGGAAACCAGACTAAGCATTATATAAAATACAAAATTCCCAGCTAAATTTTAACTCGTAGTGAGCAGGCATGCAAAATCTGGGGTCTGAATCCGGAGCATTTTCAAGTAAATGGAGAGATTCTCATTGTCTTCGCTGGTGACTGTGTTAGGGTTTTAAGAGACTTTAAGGATTGGGAGAAAGATAAGCTTTTCATTATATTCATTAGATTTCCATTATCAGTGACTGAAATCACTTAAATCTCTGAGCATCAGCCACACTTTTTTTGAATGGATATAAGAACCTAAGATTTCCCTTTCCCTTCTCTGCACCTATCTGTTTGATCTATTAACATTTCAAGGAAGTTTATTATTTTACATAGATCCAGTATAAAACTCAGGGGAATTTTTATGCTGGCCATGGCATTGCAACATAGCTGATGTGCTGCTATTCTACTCTGTACAGAGATACAACGCTCAATGAAAAATAAGAGAAACAACCTCTATGGGGTCCCGTACAAGGGAGTGAGAAGGTGGTACATGCTCTGTTCCTCATATTAGAAGTGGTAAACTTTTAATGGTGGGGTGAACAATTAATTTTACTGAAATAGCTTGTGTGTTGAAGTAAAGGATAAGAAATGCTCCTGTTTCTGAACACGTATTTTCAAATTTTAATTGCCTGGTGTTGTGCAGAACTGAAAGAAATGTAGGGCAGTGAGTTGTGAAGAAATGTGTTCCAATGAGGCACTGGAACAGGTTGCCCAGGGAAGTTGTGGATGCCCCATCCCTGCAGGTGTTCAAGGCCAGGCTGGATGAGACTTTGAGCAGCCTGGTCTAGTGGGAGGTGTCCCTGCCCATGGCAGGGGGGTTGGAACTAGGTGATCTTTAAGGTCCCTTCCAACCTGAACCATTCTATGATTCTATGATTCTATGAAATCCCAGATCTCCATGCCAAATCGCTATTTCTAATATCTTTTAGGACTTTGTTTATCCATTTTTAACACTTGCAGAGAAAATCCATTTGATAAATTAGAAATACCACATTTTATTTCGAATGGTAAGGAAACAATTTTCTGAAAAAGAGAGGTAAAATTATCTTTGTGGTGTTTAGACATGTTAGGAGTAAAAATAGATAGTTGTCAAATGTTCATCAGTGTTTCCATGGAACCTTTTTCTGTAAGAAGCAAAATTTTTGGTGTCCTGAGCATAGTAGGGCCACTTCATTTATTGACAAAAGGCATCACATTTCTACTTTGCAGTACAATTGGAGAAAGTCTAGTATGTTGCATGAAGAGTGGGTTTTTTTAAAAAAACCATTGCTGAATTTGCCTCTGATATTGAGAATCAATCAAGTGTTGTGTTCTTCTAAATGTAATGATCAATTAGGTGGAACTTCCTTTCCTGCTGATATTCTTTTTAATAGGGAGTGAAATTTCTTTAGCCTTGTTTCATGTATGAACTTCTTGGTAACAACATGAAAGAACTCAGTACCTGTAAAACCAAGATGGCCCCTTTATTATGAGAATTATTTATAGAGACGTTGCAGCAGAAGCTCCAAACTTCTCATTGCAGCTGAAGCCTTGAGTTTCAGAAAAGTTGCAGCAATTCTGTTTCTAGAACTGCATATTTACATATTACAACTGAAAATTATATAAAATGTATAACCTATGAAATCGGAGGATTTTCTTCTGAAAAAAACATGGAGGTCATTCCATTAACTTCAGCAAAGGTACTCCTGCTTTGTATTAATGTTAGATAGAGCACGATTCATCTCTGGTTAGAAATGCCCTGTACATGCTGGCTGGATCTGCTCTGCTGAAGAAAATTTTTTTGTTTCTTTTTATCCTAAATAAAAACTTAAAAGATAGCAAATATAAAGGAATAGATCAATATTTTATAACAGGGCCTGCTTTCCAGAGCTGGTAACTACGTTTATTTCTAATTGAGACCATTTAGCTCTTCTGAAAATTGGTCATTATCTTTAGCCATCTAAACACACAGGACTGATTTACAGACCTATGATATTAAGTATCTGGAGTTTCTATTGATTTCACGTCTGAAAATCTGGTCTTTTATATTTAGCTGCTAATTGAAGATAAGCCAGTAACTTAAAGATGTGGCTTTTGGCTTTTGGGCCAAAGTTGGGCTCTTGAATACAAATAATTTGTGTAAGGCTGAAGTAAAAATGGAGACACTGGAGTGTCCTGGATTAATTCACCATATATCAAATATTTCTTTTTGATCACTTTCGGTTACAGACCTGCAGTGTTTTAAACAGGTGCATGTGTGGACTTATCACAGAATCACAGAGGTTGG
>VWZL01005756.1:0-13850 GCA_013396915.1 Stercorarius parasiticus
GGCTGGGGTTAAACCATGACACCGGGACGCATTTGCGGTGTGACGTTGCTCACGGGGACATAGGATAGGAAAGACTTCTTGTTCAGTCTTCTGGTCTTTTTCAAGCAGCTACGTCGTACGATTGTATCAAAATTTACTAGTTTTCCCCCTTCAATCAGGCCTTACAAAATGCTGTTTCAGAACGTTATTCTGAGTGTAGGAAACCGCCACTCATCTTTAAATTAAAATATTTTAATGGGCAGGTTACACCAACTGGTTACACCAACTGTTCTTCTGACCAAAATATTTTTTAACTTGAATAAATGTTCTTGCTTCCTAGCTACTTGTTACCACCTAATTTATTTCATCAACAGAAAAAAGTAAAATCATATCCCTTTTGAGTCTTAGTTTTGTTCATCGAACTGGCCAAGCTCTTTTCCTCCTCTTTTTCACAAATAGACTTTTTATTTTCTTTCCTGATCATCTTTACAGTTCTTCCATTTTTGAATTCATCTTTCTTGAGCACTGTGCTCCAGAACTAGGCACGCTGTCCCACAAGCGCTACGTTCTTAATGATGAAATGATGGTAATTATGTCCTTACAGGCATTACCTGCTACAGCAAGCCACATTAAGTAAGCCTTTAACTGGTGACCGCTTTTATGAACGTGTGAGTTCGATCTGATTTGGAGAAGTGCTGAGCTCTCTTTACCACAACTTACATTTATGGGATCTGAGTTTTGAATAGAAAATCGTAAAAGCACGGGCAGATATCTGGTTTCCCAATCTGTTTCCCATGTTGACTTTCTGATGGCTATTAGGTCAACTTACCAGCCTTTTTTGGAGGGAAAAATACCCACCCCTATCTAGATAACTAGGTTCATAAAATATGGAAGAACTGGAACGCTTTCAGTTGTCTACCATTCTTCTGAGTTTGACTGAAATTAGGCAATGTCTACAAAGTTATTAGGAGGGGACGCAGGAAAGAATTTGCTTCCTTGCATGTGCACATGCAACAGTAACGTGGTGTCTCTGCAGGCTAAAAGTGATGTCCTATCGTGTAATTAAAGACGAAAGCATCTCTATAACCAGAGCCAATGAATGTATCGTAGGCAACTCTGGCATTTCGGCTGGGCCCAAGGTGAACAGAGTACCAAACTCCCATGTTTCTGAGTCAATTATAAATCCCTGAGATGTGTTTTCAGTTCTAATGGCTGCGCCGCCTCCGATCTCCTGATTGGGAAAGATCATCGGACAGTCACTGAAGTGATGCTCTGACGGTTCCCGTTTCCCCTGTTTCACTGGGTTTCCATTAGTTCTCATACTGAAACGCCTGTGGATTTGTAGAGGGATTGCATATTTGTCAGTACTGATGAAGGGTGTATTTGTTTGTGGGGTTTTTGTGCCAGTGGAAGAGTCGATGGGTATCTTTAATCAAGGACCTCTTGGGTCTGACTCCGATGACCATCATGGCTTTCTTTTTGAAGGGATCTCAGGGAATGGCATTTCTTTTCTTTTCAGGCCTCCCGCCACCAGATCAGCCTTCTGTCCTCACTTTCAAGAAATAGCTGAACGCTGGCAAGCTTATTCCCAGCAGTTTGTGCTGGAAGTTGATCTCCTAGTTAGTTACCTTGTGGGTCACATCACAATTAATAAATTGCATTAAGTGTTGAGGCAAAGGTTGGAGAAGACAGAATCCAGATCAGTATTTTACTCGGCTATAATATTTAATTAAAATATGCAAAATTATATATTTCTGCATACATAGTTTTTCTTCGTGATGTTTTCTAAAACAAATTTGCTTTGACTTACAAAAAGTAATGCAGAAACATATTCTCAATATTACAGAATCCACATCCGAACTCAAGCAGGGTCAGAGGGGCAAACTTTTTAGGTGTTAGCACCCTGGAAGTTGATAATCAGGAAAAGGAGGCTGATACCATGAAAATATCAATGATTCTAATTGCTGCGAATTCAAGTCCTGACCTTCATTTCTAACAAACTTAGCAGATTAATTCAGACCTGAGATATTTATATCGCATGATCTGAAACAGTTTATAACTTCCAATTTTTCAAGGCAGGAATAATATCCTGAATAAAACTTAGCAGGCAGTTCCTGAACACTGGTAGCAGGTACCAGGAGTTAGGGCTCTCCTCCATGAGAGCGAGACAGAGAGGTAGAATAATGTTTAGCTGAAACAATATGCAAGTCATCCGCGTGAATGACTGTAAATGGAGCTTGTTTTCTGTTGCAATGTGAATGGAAGGAAACTCAGAAACTGTTGGATAGGAACAGGAAAGATGTGATGTATGGCACACATCATGTAACTTACCGTAATGTAAGTTCACCCAAAGTGCTGTGTAATTCCCTACATCAATCTGGACTGCTCAGTCCCGTCTTCGGTTCACCCGAGGTGCTGTTGGTAGAGCTGGTGCGTGTGTTAATGCCCTGCCCGCGCCAGGGGCACCGCGTCCTTCTGGTCACTGCTGGGACACGGCTCCTCATGCAAAATGGGTCCTTGGGAAAGCGAGGGACAAGCCGGAGAGCTCTCTCTCTTAACTGCTGCATGTGCTGTTAGAATCCATACATTAATTATAGCTAATAAATGTAATAAAAGATTGTTAAAATATGTTATAAAGCCAAGAGAGGAAGGTGAGGATAAACCAGGAGGAAGGAATACCAGCTCTCCAATTTTTTCTTCCACCTCCTTGCTTTCCTTTCACTCTCCAGGTTTCTACTTTCCTTCTCAAGATATCTTTATCTTAGCAGTGGTATTTGTTTTCTTGTAAGCAGAATAACGCGTGTGCCTTCTGGCCCGTAGCTGTGTCTCCGCTCTTCCACGCTGCTGGTATCACCGGGGTGATGAGAGCCCAGCCCAGGGAAGGGTCCTCCGCTACCTGCCCCAGCGTCTTTGCTTTTACTTAAGAGAGGAGTCCTCCTCCTCTTCTCTAGATTTTTCCGTGGTCTCAAGACTTGACTAAGTTGCCCATGTGCGCTGAAATTCATAAACTGCCTATTTGCCAAGATTTAAATACCTAACCTTTCTGATGGCACTTGGGATTGAACTATGGTTCTTGAGAGAGGTTATTAAGCCACTGTGCCCGTTATGCTTAATTTTTGAGAATAGGAAGTAACGTCTGCGCTGTAGCCAGAATTCCTCTCTTTGCTCAGCTCAGCATATTTTTTAATGTCAACAATTAAGAATTGCCATTAAACAGTACCACAATCAAAGAATGTCTGCAATACAGGACAAATTAATGAGGTACACTGAAACCTCTACCACATTTTCGTGTTCCTTGAGATGCTTCTTTTCCTCTTCCTTAGTAAAGCCACCTGTAACCATTCTAGTTCTTCTTAATGACTTTAAATGAAGTTATTCAGGTATTACTTATAGAACGCAGGCAGAGGTAGTATGCTGGCAATAAGGATACGGATGCATACATCTAGAACATACCTGTGCAAGGCTGCTGATGTGGTGGCCACGTTATGGGCTTCCCGTGTGTGAGCTGCCAGGCATGGACAGGGTGAGGAACGCTGCACAGAGCACAGTGAAGCTGATGCTGATGGAGAAGCACAACCCACAGACGTAACAGCCCCGAGTGCAGAAGCCCTGTTAGCCTGACAGGTACTCAGGAAATTAACATCAAAGGTGGCGTCTAAGGTAAGGTGTTGAGTTCAGTGCCATGGCTCTATTGATTTTTAGAGTCGAGGTTTTGTGTCCGTGGTCATCCTAGTTTCTGTACAGACTGGGGGCTCCTTGGTCTCGTCCGTAGAAGTGAATGTGTGACGCTTCAGTCATAGGTGATGCTTCAGTAACTCAGGTGTAGAGCTTAATTCCTATTTTAATTTAAAAATAAAATACAGAAGAAAATTCCAGAGATTTTTTTTTTTCATTATATAAGACAGTCCTCCAACTCTAGCTCTGAGCAGTCTTTTCCTGGTGATGAGCAGGATTCAGATCCCTCTCTTTCTGGGAGGCTGCTAAAGCAACAGTTCCTACCTTGAAATATTTTTGTTTCAGAGTAAAACTGTGTCAGCAGGAAAAAAAAAAAAAAAAAAGACCGAAAAACAAACAACAACAAAAAGCACTGACTGCTTTGCTTGGGAGGTGTGAATAGCATTTTGAAACAGATTTGAAGCAATTTGCTTTTTAAATTCTTGCGTGCACATTTTGCCATGCTTTCTGATTATCGCCTTGCGGAATTTTTCCTTTCCTTTCCATTTGCCTCTGCGATGTGTGTTTCTCGGATCGGTGTTTATCCTGTGGGTGAGCATTACTCTGGGGAGTAAGTGATCTCAGGGAGGGGCATTTTATTTTCAAAAAAACCTCCTTCAGTGAATTTCTGTGAAGCTTTGTGGTTAATGCTGCTGAGTTTCTGGTCAAGTGATGGTGATGATCTGGTCAAGTTTCTGGTCACGGAGGCGATGCTGGTGGTGGGACCCAGGGGAAGGCTGGGCTCAGATTTGGTGCTCAGCTCCTCAAGCGTTTTCACTCCGAGACAGCGGTGGGTTAAATTGCAAGAGTGGACAGTTTTAGCGACGGAATAACATACATCTCCAGCAGCCCCTGAAACCCTCCGGGGGATGCGCTTCATAACCGCGAAGAGAGGGAGAAGCGAGCTGCTGTAGGATGAGAGGTTTGAGTGAACCTCCCTCCGTTTCCCTGCGAAACCGGTGGAACAACCCTGCTGGGGGCTTGGACCCAAAGCCCCTCGTGAAGCGACACTTTGGTTTAAACACCAGGGCACAGTTCTGATTTAGAAGAAGTGACCAAACTGTCATTGTCACAACTTTGTTTCCGGAGAGCTCTAACCTTAATAAAATAGAATGGAGGATTTTATTATTTTTTTTTTTAAATGAAACGGTGGTGGCCAAAACCCCCGGAGTCATTTGGACACGGAGCGGTGGGAAATGGTCGTGGTCTCATCCCACAGCCGGCAGCCCTGAAGGTTTTGTTGTGACACGAGGAGAGATGTGGCTTTGCCATTAAAGGATTTTGGAGAAGGAAGGAAAAAAAATAAATTAAAAAATTGTACTTCAGGCTTAAAAATTGTGTTTTCTTTCATCTTCCCTTTTCAGAAGGGAAGATGTATTCAGGCGCTTTTAAAAAAAAAAAAAAATTATTTATTTTTTTACACTTCAGAAAGCACTGGCAGCTGGGTTGCTCTGATCAATAAAATTATAGCATGGTAGCAAGTCGTAGTTTGTCTGCAGGTTGAAATCCAGCTCTAGTGAGGTAATCAATAACTTTGTTTATAATGACATCTAGCTGGCAATGTGTGGTTGTTACTGAAAAGCCTTACGAAAAGAAAAAAGTTGTCGGAGTAACAATGATATTTGAATTACCATATGAGACTGGGCATGGTCTCTTCCCATGCAGGTTAAGATAAAATACCAAAACAGCATGGGAAGAAACACAGGTATGATGGCTTCCTTACAAGCTTGAGAAAGAAGGGCTTAATTTTGTAATTCCTTCTGATACTTTTGAAGAACCACGCACCTATCCTGTCGCGATGATGCAGTTCCCACTTCCCTGGCAGCCCAGGACCATCATTCATCAAGCTCTTTGGTTGCTTCCAGGGAGCTCTTCTGCTATTGCCTCTATTTTTATTTATTATTTTTTCTCGGGGGGACAAAATGCTCTAAAGCATCCATGTGCTCCTGGTTCCTCTCTGGTTTGCTGTTCTCAGCCTGTTCCTCGGATGCAGGTTAAAATCCTGGTCCCTGTTTAGTCCGGAATATATGAAGATGCTGGATCAGTCAATGTTGGACTGCTGTATGGAGAAAGCTGTGGCATGATAAGGTTCTTAAAATTAATTTTGCTTTGTAACTATTAGAGATCATATAGAAACTTTTTAATAACATGACAAAACCAAATATTTTTTAGTTTTTAATTACAGCGTGGTGTAAAATAGTGGCCAAATGAAAGACGAGCGAGGCCCTTTTGCCTGATGTGCTATGGGTGTTGGTGACTTGCTTCTGAGCCTCGTGTTTCTCGACATTTTTTAACGTTAAATGGAGTGCTCCGGCTCCGTAACCTGGTGCTGAGCTGTGGGATGGGAGGAGGAGGAGGAGGATGAGGATGAGGAGGAGGTGGTCTCTGGCCACGTAGCTTGTGTTGGTTGTGATAGTGTGGTGTCGAGGCGGTGCATGGGAGCATCCAAGGGCTAATTGTCTCTTTTCGGGGCGTTAGCGTTATTGGCAGCTGCCATTACCCCGTCCAGCGGCTGTCACCGTCCCAGCCGACCCGCCTGCGCTAATTGCGGTGGCCTTTTCATGGCGCGGGATCACCCAGCTAACCGCAAAGAGCTGTCTCTCCATTAGCGCCGGCTCGGCCGGGCTCGGCGGGCATCATTGGGCTGTCAGCGCGCGGTGATGTGCCGGCCCCGCTCCGCCGGCCCCCTCTGCCCCTCTCTCTGCCCCTGAACCCCCCAAACCCGTCCGCCCCAATGGTTTCCGAGGGTGCCGCGGCTTGGCGGGGCTCAGCCCGGCACAATAGCAGGCAGGCTGTGACAAGAGATCAATAGTGTCCTCCCCGGCGCGGGCGCGGGCTGCCGGCCCTGTCAGAGGGATGTGTGCCGTAATTGGATCAGGGATGCGGGAGCCATCCCAGCCTCCCGTCAGCACTGTCACAGCTGTCAGATGTCATCCCTCCCTACAGCTGTCACCGCGGGAGGGCCGGGGCTCCTTCTCCCTGCTAACCCAATGCAAATGTCCACTTAGCGGATGAATATTGAAGATATTAGACACTTCTCTATGCCTTTATGCAAAATAAAGATCTGTGTCATCTGTGAATTTCATGGAAATAAGTTGCAATTTATTCACTGTGAGAAAAGTGAAGTGAAGCCTGTAAAAATGAGAAATTATTTGGTTCAGGCTATTAAAAAAAAAAAAGAATATTTTTAAGAATAAACAAAATATGCAGATTTTTCTCTGGAAGAGTAAAAACTATAGGATAAGATATATTTTTATGAGAATAGATTATCAGCTTTGTATTAGAGTATTATTCTATGCAAATAAAAATTTTTCATTTCTGGGTTACCCTTACTGAGAGAGCGCAATTGGAGTAAACTTTGATTTCTGCGGGGCAGGGGAGGGGGAATAAAAGAATCATTATTACAAAGTAGTGAGAAATATAATCTTAATATTTGTTTTAAAATAGCTAGACGCTGGAGAAAGCTGAGAGGCACGCTGGTGGGTAGAAGGGGAGGCTGCTGGATAAGCTGCCAGCCGGGAAGGCAGATCTGCATCCATCAGCCCGTGCAGAGCCCGGTGCTCCAGCGGCAGCTGCGGGGACGGGAGAAGGGGACAGGGATGGGAGAGGGGACAGGAGCACTCAGCTCCGCTCTGCTCCGCTCCGCCGTCCCCTCCGCACCGAGAAAGTTTCCAGGGAATGCGGCAAAGCACATGCAGACTGGAACAAACGTATGCGTGGCTTTGCTGGGGGGTTTGGTTCGGTTTGGTTTCTTCTTTCCCCTTTTTTTTTGCCTTTGCCTGGAGCTGGCATAAACCAGAGCGTTGTGGTTAACTTAAAAACGTGATTCAGGGCAATAAGACAACCCGCGAGTGCGCCGGGGCGGCAGCAGGAGCGATGCTGCGGGTCCCTGCTCTTATTGTTCCCTGTTATTGGGAGCAGTTTGTACGCAGCAGAACAGGATACACAGCTCTCGTGCTGCCATTAGGGAGGAATAAACTACTATAGTATTTGTTAGGGGATTAAAATCCAATAGACTACTGGTTTTTGGACACCCCCTACCTCCCCAGTGATGTCAACATCATCCCTGGCTCTCGGTCACGGCCGTTCCCGATGTGGCTGGCTGCTTGCTTGGTTATTTATTCATTGCGTTTCTGCGCCGGAGCCCTGGGCTGCCCCACTGAGGGGGGAAGGAGTGTGAACCCCATTTCCCCCATGGAACCCCCGGAGCTGGGCGAAGCGCCGCAGAAGCCGCCAGACCCCTCTGCCACCTCCCCGGCCCCTTGTCCCCACGCCGGGTGTGATTTGCAACCCAGGAATAATAATAATAATAATAATAATAATAATAATAATAATAAAAGGGCAAACTGGAGAGAGCAGCACTGGTGCTCCATCGGGGCCAAAGCCAGCCTTAAGAGGATCTTGAAGAAGGTGGCCCAAATAATAAGTTGAAATGCAAAAATTTCCATCAGTTTGGATGGCAGCAGGATTGGGCATTCAATGTTGTGTTACTTGTGCTGTTTGGAAAGTTAAGAACTCTCCAGGCTTTGCTTCTCCTTCGCTTTCTTCCAGTGAAACGTTCATAAAGAATGTGGTGGCCGGAGCCCTCCTGGAGCATCTCCACCTCCACGTGCGAGTCTGTGCGCAACTGGAGTGACAAAGGAAGTCCTTTTTTTTTTTTCCCCCCCTTTTTTTTTCCTTTTAAACGTGGTTTATGGCTAATTACATCAGAGATCCAAAACAGTCCTCCTTACATTTGCATTAATAAGGTGTATCACATGATCCATACTGAAGTAGGAGTATACATCAAAGGTAGATTAAAGGTTGGTTAGGCATCAAACTATCTTCTATATGTAAATTTATAGCAATGATGTGCTGTGGAAAGATAGCTTACCCTCTATCTCTGTGCTACTAAATAAAATTAAAAATTCACAACTCTGGTTTATGGGATTTTAAATGAATTTGATCTCTCTTTTGGGCAGGGCAAATAAGTGTTTTGTGATGTATTATTTTACAAAAAAAAAAAAGAAAAAAAAAGACCATCGTTCTGGCTCATTTAATTTTGCGAGTGAATGATCTAAGATTAACTACAGACTAGTCAGTGCAGTTTAAAAGCTGAAAGCAATTTTCAGCCATAGATGGTAATGCCACATTTAGTCCACAACCGAATGACTCTAAATGACTAAGCTGCAAGGTCTTTGTATATGACCACAGGGCCTGATAAAGCCATAGGAACACAGTAAAAGCACAAAAATAGTTCCAATTTATTTGGTGCCATCACCTTAATGAGATTAATACAGACGTGTTCATGTGCCTAATTGGTGATTTTGTTTTAACTGGTAATGAAGGATTAAATCTTCAGGCAACAGGCTACTTGCAGGAAAGGGGATTGGAGGGGAAAAAAAAGAAGTTTTTAATTATAGAAGGCAGCTAGTGAAATATACCACGACAAAGTTAATAATGCGTCTTTAATAAAATACATATATGTGTGCTGCGTGTGTGTCCGCTTCTCTGTTTGCTGGAGCGGTTTCAGGGAGCGTTCATTTGGAAGAGAGGGACAAGGGCGAACTGGGTCGTGCGTCGTTGGCATCTCTTGGTACCGAGGGAGACAAAAGCTGGGCATGAGGCGCTTCCAGAAAACCCACCGAGTCCGTAGACTCAAAATATTTCTAGGGCTCCAGCTCTGTTCCTTAGACCTTAAGTCTATGGGGCAGAATTTGGGGGAAACGGGGCTGCCGGGAGGACTGGGCCCCCGCGAGCAGCCGCGCCGGGAGGGTGAACTTCACCCCGCGCAGCAGCGAGCGCTGCCCTCCTGAGCTCAGTTTGTGACCATTTAAATGCTAACACTATTAAATACGCTGCCAAAACACAAACACCCAGCCTCAGTCATTAAAATGTAATTACGAGGGGGCAGCTGAGCCTGGCTGGAGTTGTGACTCAGAGGAATCTCGCAAAAGCCGCCGCTGAATAAACCCAAACCCAGCCCGGCTTCAGCCCCAGCCCGTGGCACAGGGACTCATCCCAGCTCTCGCTTGAAACGGCTCTCTGCTGCCATTTGATCAAATTTAGCTGTTTATTTGTTTCCCCCCCCCATTTCCTACCTTTCACAAGTGGGATGTACAGCGTGGCCTTTCGGCTCTACTCTTTTAAGTTGAACTTTCAATAGGGACAATGGCAAAAAGGTCTTTAACATCTTTGATGCAAGATACCCTCGCATGTTTTAAGTGTTTATTACTTTAAATTGCACGTGAGTGAGGTGGCTTTTATCAAGAAAATGGCTTTTTATAAAATAAGCAGCTTTTGGATTTGCCGTGGTGAGAGAGCAGCTTTGTCACCCGGTTTTGTCACTTCTCCTCTGTTATACGTGAGACCAAGAGGCGCCGTCTAAAATGTCTTTTATTTTCCACAATTTTATTTTTTGCGGGGAGGGGATCCCCAAAACAACAAACACCCCAAAAAAAACCCCCTCCAACCAAGGGCAACCTATCAACGCGGCAGAACAACCCCTACCCCAATGCTCCGAGTGCTGGGAACACCTTTGGAGTTTGATGATATATGAGGAAGCGCTTTGGAAGGACGCCGGGTAGGGATACGGCACGCTGCAGGATGCTGCCTTCCCAGCCAACGCAGGCGGAAATATATTTTACATCTCTTGTCAGATTGAACTTTAAGACATCTTGACTGCTCTCTCTGTAATTTAAACCTCGCCGGCCCAAATGGCACCGCGCTTTGCTCGGTTCCAGTCGCCTGGAGCCCAGGCACCGGGCGGGCTGGGGGCTCAGTGGCCATCCCCTCCGCCGCCCTCCCGCTCTCCCACCGCGTGTCCAGCCGTCGCGGCGGGGCCCGGAATGTCACCCTGGTCTCAACGGTTCGCCAGCTGAAGGATATGGTTAACAAACGTAAAACCAAACTTCAGAGGAGCTGCTTTTCTGTGCTAAGTGATCTGTATTCCCTCTGAATTTACTTTCCCCTAACCCCGTGAAATTAACAGTACTTTCTGACATTCGACCCCCTGACCTCACATATAATAAGAATTTAAAAAGCACCATGCATGAGTGTGTCTGTGTAATGCAAAACTGGGGAAAAATGACCATGTCACCGTTTTATTATACAAAACCTTCTCCATCTCCATTGCATGCTTCATATATGAGTGCTCGGTTTAAAGTTATTATAAAGAAAAACACAGTTTTAACAGTAATAATTCACCGCTCGTGACTTTTATAGACAATAAATTGTAGCAAATACAGATTGCTGCGCGAGAGCCCCGTCCTCCATTAATGCAGATATTTACCGGGATAAAGTGTTAAAAATAGTCGGCGGGCAGAGGCCGGGGGTTCGGTGGCGGCTGGGGGGGGCGGCTGCCGGGGGTGCCGGCGCCCGCGCCCCGCCGAGGTCTCCGGGTTTAAGAGGCAGAAGCAGAAAAGTGTTATGTGGAAATGATTTTGCAGTTATCAGGCTCCGGGGATGACAGCCTACAAGAGTAAGAACAAGGTGCTGTGTGGCTTTTTCTCCACTGTGAAGCCAAGATTGGCAGCTGGAAGTAAGGCTTACAGGCAGACCTGCACACAGGACCTCTTCACCCAGGACTCATAATCACTACTCAAAGGAAAACGCATTTACCAGTAAAAAGCGGCTGTAGCCATCAGAAGTGTGCTTAAAACACCACTTAAATATCACTTTATACACTATTACTTGCAAACTGTGGCTTGGTATTAAATTATACTTGCATAGGCTTTTGCTTAGGTGCTGATAATGCTTTTGAGGTTGCATTGGTGAGGAAGAATTTAGGCTGCTTTACAAGAGACGTGACTGGAATATCCCCCGGTGCTGACAGTGACAGGGTGAAAAATTGCAGAACTGTACTTTCTTTCCCCATATAGATTGTAATTTTAATTGTCATTGTGGCCCTTCTGTTTTAATTATGGGACTTCTTTGATATATACCAGGACATCGTATTGAATGAAAATATGGTGCTATAATAGTCTCTTTATAATTAATGACCACATGTAGATCTTGGTGCATAAAAGGAAAGGAATAAATGAACAATTTATTTAACTAGGTTTTGGATTTCTTTCTGTCTTCCAGTGAATATAAAATGATCCTGGGGCTTCTGAGGCTGTTTGATGTAAGAACTGCACTGAATATCTAATAAAATTACATTGGTGTAGATTACAAAACATATTAGGTGGTTTTATTTAAAAATGTTCCCATTACAGACGGTAAATTTCTCCTATTTACTGCGTTAGCCTCCCTTGGCTTTGGATTTTGAAACAAACGATCGTTTTCTTTGGTTTATTTGCAAAAGCGTTTGGAAAAAAAAATTAGAGCAGCTTTTGCCAGCGAAGGCAGCAGTTTTGCAGGTGGGCTCTTAGGTGAGCTGCGGCTGCGGTCGGCTCTGGGGGGTCATTCGTGTACAAACAGGGGGAGGAACGGCCAACTTTTTGCTTTGGGAATATGATGGATTTACCTCCTGTTAATTTCCAGCTGAGGAACTCATTCCGGGTGTCCAACCTTAAGCGGGAGCGGTTGTAGGAAAGCACAATAACGATATAAATGACCAGTGTTTTAGTGGTTTTTTTTTACGTGGTCCGGGGAGGAGAGATGAAGCCCCGAGGGCGAGCCCGGGGGGACGCCTGCCCGTGGGGTTTGGCCACACGCTGGCTCGCGAACCCCGCCGATTTGCCGCTGTACGTTTCAGGAGAGCAGGAACCCATTTCTGAAAAGCAGACATGTTTGCCCAGTGTCTGTCAGCGTAAAAACTCGAAAATAGAGCCTGACAAGCTTCTGCTAATTTTATTGCGGCGCGCGAGCATCCCGGGCGGGCTGAGTGCGGCTCAGTTGCCGCGCGGGCTGAAACGGGATCGGCAGAGACAGGGACTACCCTGGGGTCAGCCGCGACCACGCCACTTCCATCTGATGTCGAGTTGGGGCGATGGCGTGTAAATAAACGTGGGGAAATTGCAAATCTTGTCATGGCCAGGCAGAGCAGCTCAAGCATTTAAAGATGGTTGCCCGCAAACCTGGCTGGGAGGTGGTTGCTCTGTGTGGTGGCTGGGGAAAAAACGCCCGTCTTCGCCCCGGCCTTCTCCTGCCTGACATCTCCGAGAGCACTGACCCAGCACCGCGTCGCTGAAGGGATTAATCACCAAATTGTTTCTCATTTTAGCGGAAAGTAAAGAAACTAACTAACCGCGTTCTAATATTGTTCTTTTAAAGCCGGGCTGCGCCCAGGCTGGCGAACGCTTTTGTGTATTTGTGTTATCTGACTTGATTTATTTGTTTTTTAAAATGAGGTGAGGAATCTTAATGTCCTACTGTTTAATGAATTTGGGCGCATTAAAGTTCCATGAGGTCTTTTCATTATTATGAACTTTACTAATGTTAGAAAATAAAATATTATAGAATTCACATTTTCGGCTTATGAATCTAATTTTATTTAAATACTACTTACAGCGGTCATTAAAACACACTTAAATTTTGCTACCTTCGACCAATAAGATGTATTTTTTACCAGTTTTACATTTACACATATCTGTTTTTCTGTTACTTTTCCCACATGACAATTACCTTTCATTACAAATTTATAAAATCATTTACATTTTAGCAGTTTAAATGTTTCTGCTGACATTTTGTAACTATTACCCTCTTCTAGAATGGCATATGTTCAGGCAGTTAATAAAAAATTAAATGGAATAGCACTAGACAAGGTGAAGCTTTGTATCAGAGTGTTCTGCACATTTCTGAAAATACCATCTTTGTGTTGCAAACTGAGAAGTGAGGTTAGGGCTGTGCCAATATGTGTATTTGTCATAACTGTCACAGAGTCCATGAACTAGCCAATCATTCCGCGCTTAATTAGACAGTTACATTTTGCTTTTTAGAAAGCATCCTCATGTAAAATGGTGTCTGAGATCCGAGGAAGGTGCTGGGAGCAAAGGGGGCAGAGAATACCGGCATCAAAACACTCTTTATCTGGAGGAGGCAGAGTTTTTAGCCGCTGCCTGACTCCCGGAGGAGGGATGCGGGTTGTGTACCCTTCACAGTCCTCCCTCCTTTGGAGCGGGGGAAATGTCGCCTTAGACTTCTTGAAGAAGGAGGCGAGGGAACGGCTTCGGTGTGGGATGCTTAGGGACGCGCTGCGTGTGTAGCGTACGTAAATTAGATTGTCCGTTTAAAAA
>VWZL01005756.1:14190-32807 GCA_013396915.1 Stercorarius parasiticus
CATTTAGGATTTCTATTCTTTTTTTAAAGAAACAAAACAAACCCCAAAATGACCTTCCTTAATTTATGACTGCATATGTTGTTTACAGCCATGTCATGACACTGTGTTTAAGCATGATGTTCGCAAAGACCCTTTTTAAAAATAAACGTGGATTTGCACTGCTAGGAGGCAGGGTTTGTCTAGGAAGTGCTAGGTGTCCGAGAGGGATTATTAGTGTTTGCCACTAAATTCACCCCGGGATATGACTGTGATAAATTCCTTGGCTCTTTCTTTGAGCGAAGCAGCGCTACGTCGAGTTCGGAATAAAAGAGAAATTCCGGTTCCTCTCTGTTAATGGCAACTCCGCTTTGTTTTCCAGCACGGTGTATGAAATGTTTCTGATGGTGCAGGGTTCCCCCTTCGCCTTCTGCGCAGGGCAGGTTATTTGCTGTGGGGCAGCTTGAAATAAGCTGTTGGTAATTGTCAAAATCCGGGCAGCAAACGCAGAACAAAGAGTTCTTTGTGGGGTCCCACAAGTGGGGGGGATTTTCGTCTCCCCTTCTGCCAGTGGAGCGCTGGGATTCGGGGCAAAACTTTAAGGAAAAGGAGAAATAGAAACCGGTTTGGGGTGACTGGGGTGGTTCGTCCTATTTTAAATCTTTATTCAATAGGCATATCGCAGAAGTTTTAACAGTCATAGCAGATTAACCTCGCCTGTGCGTTTGGAGGCTAGTCATCTGATGAATTTACATGCAGCCGGATGAAAATGCTATTTGGAGAGAGATTGAGAGTTTATTTGATTAAATCCCTTTCTCCAATACCTTGACCTCTTTCTTGTGAAATAATCAGAACTGTTTAGCAAGAATATTCTGGCATTAATAATGAATTGCTTTGGAGCGGGTTTCTCCTGCTCTGCCGCAAACCCATCGGTGCCGCTGCTTTTGGGGGACAGCGGGGATGCCGCTGCGTGCTCTGCGCGGAGCAAGCGCCGCTCGGAAAAGGCTTGGGGGGGGGAAAGGCATTTTAGTTTTTCTTTTGAAATTTATAGCCTGACGGACAATTTACAAGCCGGTGTATTATTTCGGGAGCACATTCTCCTGGCACGTCTACCAGTAACTATTGTTTCTTGTGGCTCGCTGATGAAAATGAAGACGGAAAAGCAGGAGCTCTTTGCCTGCTGGGGTGGGTTACAGGTCCGCGGGCACAAAAGGGGGTTTTATCTGCAGTGGCCACCGTCAGCGCGTAGCAAGCGGCACCGCCGGGCGCCGGGTTTTGTTGTGTTTAACTCTTGTGCTGACTCCAGCTCGGCACTTGATCCCGCGCCGTGTTCCGCGCGGTGGAAACGCGCCTTCTGCCCAAACTTCGCGCCCGGCAAGCAGTTATTGGAATGCTAATCAGCTTTGTATTTGTTATTTTGAAAAGAGCATTTGTCAGTCACAATCACGGGGTGTGTTTGAAGCCAAATTGATGACTTTATAGTATTACTTGACTTTAAGGTAATGAGATCACATGCGAGTCTTAAAAGGTAGGGTGCTGTCGCCTGTGTACGTTTGTGCTGGAGACACTTGAGCTGCACACAAGTTGGTATAATAGCCCTATAAGACACCTTACTACATTGTCAACCCTGATAAGGCTACACTATCTTATCTCCCAACTAAATTAAGCTTCATTATAATTTGTTTCTTAATAACACGCACTTCACTGTAATAAGTAAAATGCTTGGCTTTCATGAACAACTCTATGGAAAAGCTGTACAGCATCTCATTTGCATTTAGCAATTATATTATATTACAATATATTAAGCTGCAGAAAACCTAATCTAACATCATAATTTAAAATCATAAGTTACAGTACTTTACAAGGAGCATACAAGGCGGGTTACAATAACACGCTGCCTTTCCGTATCAGCCAGTAGAATTATTTACTCGTCTATTATTTAGTTTTCCAAAATGTTCTGGGTAAATTTTATTCGTAAAATTCAGGGAGTCCTTACGGCAGAGCTCCATCAGGACGCCCGAACTGTCCAAAGGTACCGGAATACTATTTACTGAAATTTAGTGACCGGTGCTGTTTCTAATAACTCTTTGGGCCGAGCGTTTGCGTTAAAAGGGGCGTGGTTTCAGAAAAGGGCCGTTGTTCAGGGGAGGCTAGATCTATCCAGATATTCTCTGCTGCTAAAATCAAACGAAAGGAGGGAAGGTTCCATTTTTAAAAGACTTTATACAGGTTGTGACACAGCATTTGATGAATCATTTAATATGCGGCACGTGGTGCAGAGTGTCAACAACCGGCTCCTGTTGCAGCCTTTGTTCGGAGCTCGGTCCCACTCGCTCTCAGATAAACTTCAGAAAGCAGCAGATTGGAGCCAGCTCCCAATATTTCGAGTCAGCCGAATATTTTGAATAAGCTTTTGTCAAATATGTATTACCGTTTAAATCTAGCATTAAGAATCTCGTATTAGAAGGAATATGGGCTACTTAGCAGCTGATTTACCAGTTAATGGTTTAATTCTACTACAGTGTCTGGCTTAAATTTATTACTCCGGTTAGCAATATTTTATCTGAGCGCGTATTAACCACTGCTACTGAGTTTGCAGCACAGAAGCAAGCAAGGTGCCTGTCTCAAGTTTATATAACCCGAATTTGGGAGGAGACTGGGGCTTGTCTGGCCAGCAGTCACCGTGCCGGGAGGTTTGCAGAGACTGCCTGCCCACCAGGTTGCACTCCAGTTTTGCCCTGACACCGAGCCCTGGTGAAAATGTTAAATGACGATGGAGTGACAAAAGGGAAGAGGGAGGGTTTTTTTACCTTCAATACAGTAAAATGAACAAAAGTCCCTTCCTGCTCTCATCCCTCCCTACCCAGCCCCTGCAAAATCAGTGTTTTGGTGCTGATGTATCACGTCAACGCATCACGTGCAGAGCCCAGAAAATGCCTAAAAATAAGAGAAACTTAGATCTAAGTGTTATTTTTAGTTTAAAGACTCATTAGCACAGTGATGGCATGCACTGGTATGGGATCCACCTCTCTCGGGGGGATGTTCTCTGGGAATAAGCCAGATGTTAGGAAAACAGGGAGAGCTCAGTTCTTGGGTGCAAGGTCACCTATGCAGCAGGAGCAGCTCTGCGCTGGGAAGCGCGTGGCCTGCCGCTGAAGCAGGGGACTGCACCAGTGAATGATGCCTGTGGTCTCTGGCGCGCTTCACATAAACAAAAATACTTTGCATACTTTAATTAAACTGTATGCTGAATCATTTTGCACAGTGATATTAATGCTCCAGTCTATGACATTCCTGTGCTTTCCTTGTTGAGAATATTAATGATGTCATCGTGCACTTGCAAGTATGCTGGCAGTTTATGTGATAATTGTCTAATTGTCAAAACTAGAAATTGCCCCCGATAGCTCGGGATGCAAAGGCTACAACATTTATTCTGTGCCTCTGTGAGGAGCATTTTATTTGGCATGACTATCTCCATAATCGTGGCTGCACTGAGGCATGCATCTTGAAGTTTGGGTGACTAGAAGAGGTCGCTGCTCTTCCCAGTGAAACTGGTGGGCTCTTTCTTCCCAGGAGCTGGATTTTAGAGGATCCACCTCAGTGCTAGAGAGCTAATACGGATTAGATCTTGACTGAAAAGACCACAATGAAGCTTTCCAAATTCACATTCATGTATTTCATGTCCACACTTCGGCTGTGCGAGTGATGAAGGCCAACCATGAATTGTGGTTAGCCTTTGCTTTAACCCCACCCTCTGACCTAGCTGCTCCAGTATATTCTGGCCGTTCTCGTCTTTCAAAGTGCCTGTGACGGACAATACGAGAGAAGGTCCAGCGTTGCTCTCTCCTCATCAGCCTCTAATCTTCGCTTGTGTCTCTGTCTTGTCTACTCTCTGTCTCTTCAGACCCTTTAACCTTTTTCCCTTTTCTTTCAAATATGATAATCTTTCTTTTTCTAGCTTTCCTACAGACTTTTCTTTCACAGAGAGCAGGTTGGTTGTACCCTGCTTTCCTTTACCCAAACATTGCCCTTCCAAAGCATCGCACAGCACATTCCCATCGAGCTCTTTGGCCATGCTCTTATGCTCATCCTCCGTGCATCCCCAAAACCTGCCTTTCTATTCCTATGAACTCTTGGAGCTAGACCGAAGTTCAGTTTTCTCTTCCAAAGGCTGAAATGGGGACAAAGTCTGAGACTTTGCTAAATCCCAAGCCAGATTCTTGCCACCTGGCAAAAAGAAATGAGATGCATTTTTTCCACCTCACGCTTCCAAGCTTCTTCTTGCACTGAATCCCAATTGCAATCTGCGGTTTGCTCTACATTCTTAGCGAAGGCAGCAAACAACATCATTTCCATAGAAAGCCTATGCTCTGTGATGTCCCAGCGAAGTCTTCAGAATAAATGCTGTGAGTGTGCAAATTGCCACCTACTTTTAAGACGGTTAATGGATTCCACGATTACAGGTTGTAAATCTTTGAACTGTTGAACATTTTCTTATATACTAGTAATTTTCTTATATTATGTTGAAGAATAAACAATAGTTAGGGAATTAAATGTGTATAAAAAGAATCAAACTAGGAATTACATGCACAGCTAATATAGCGTATTAACCTTCCAGCCCTAGTCAAAGCACACAGCAAAGTCCGTGTGGTTATTCTGTCCAGCCTGTGATATTTTTCTGTGATAAAGTTAACCGATGAAGCCAAGACATGAAAAGACGAATTATGGTATCATCTGGCAAAAATATATGGTGAAAATTTGCCCTTGCCTTCAAAAATGTTCCAATTCAGGTTGCTTTTCTGGGGCTTATTGCCTGTATTTTGGAGCATTGTTCCCTGAAACGGAAGGTGTCCTTCGTTTCTGTATGTGATTCTGATCCCTGGGGCTGACTTCCAGAGTACATAGACTTGTATAGACTTCAGCAGGTTGACTTCCAGCCATAGCAAAGCCCCAGGTGAAAAGTCCTTGAACTTTCTATTCATTGTCTGTCGTCTTCTTTATTACGTTTAAATTGATTGACTCTGCAATGCCATTATAAGTATAATATTTCCCAAGTTATTTAGCTGTGCTCTATTTTTGCTGGGGACTTGTAATAGAGTGAATACTCAGCGCTGACCGACCTCCTTCCATATCCAAGTTTCTTATGTCTGACCGATTTCAGGTCATGGGTGCAAAGTTTTCCCTGATAAATACCTTTGTTTTGGGAAACTCATTTCATGTGTGTACTTATGACGTGTTAAAAGTCAGCAAAAAAAAAAAAAAAAAGNAATCTGAATAATTTGTTCTCTTGAGCAAAAGGATAACTATCATGTCTAATTTTTTAAATTGTTATAGAGACAATGTGTGTGCAACCAGCTGGAGTGGAAATGCCATTGCACAAATAAAGACCTCAGAATACTTTTGTTTGCTCCTAGGGTTCAGGCACCTCTACTCTGGAAATTACTCTCAGCTGTGGGCTGGAGTTAAGCAAACCACAGCAAGGAGATGTTCCCCGTCTCCCCCAGGCACCAGCACACAGCACTGCTGGTGCCCCAGGCTCCATGCAGGCAGGGTCCAGAGTCCCAGCCCATCCCAGGGTGTCCCGGCTTTGCCTTCCTACCTGCAGCGGGCTTCCCTGCCTGCCGCTACAGAACGGCACGTAACAAGCCAAGTGTAACGCCTGGATAATATCATCTCTGGATCAAAATAGGAGCTTTATGATTAAGTGCATTCAAGTGCACACAGGGACAGAATCATAGAATCACCTAGGTTGGAAGGGACCTTTAAGATCATCAAGTCCAACTATCAACCTAATACTGCCGAGTTCACCACTACCCCACGTCCCTCAGCACCACGTCTGCCCGACTTTTAAATCCCTCCAGGGATGGTGATTCCACCACTGCCCTGGGCAGCCTGGGCAGTTCCAACCCCCCTGCCCTGGGCAGGGACACCTCCCACCAGCCCAGGTTGCTCCAAGCCCCGTCCAACCTGGCCTTCAACCCCTCCAGGGATGGGGCAGCCACAGCTTCTCTGGGCAACCTGGGCCAGGGGCTCACCACCCTCACAGCAAACAATTTCTGCTTCACATCTCATCTAAATCTCCCCCCTTTGAGCTTAAAACCCTTCCCCCTCATCCCATGGCTCCCCTCCCTGCTCCAGAGTCCCTCCCCAGCTTTCCTGGAGCCCCTTTAGGGCCTGGAAGGGGCTGGAAGGTCTCCCCAGACCCTTCTCTTCTCCAGGCGGAACGCCCCCAACTCTCTCAGCCTGTCCTCCCAGCAGAGGGGCTCCAGCCCTCACAGCATCTCCGTCCCCTCCTCTGGCCCCACTCCAACAGGTCCATGTCCTGCTGATGTTGGTGGCTCCAGAACTGGATGTATCTGAAATAGTATGGTCAGCTTCAACAGTGGAGTGAAGGACTGCTGTCTCAGGTTTGACTTGGTCTAAGTCACAGGGGGACAATAATCTCCTGTGGAGAAGGCCCAGAGGATTAAGGAACGCCGTGACCATCTTGGCAGCGCTGCTGAGAAGCGAAGCTGGTACCTGTTATCGCAGCAGCGAGCACATCAGACCATCTTATCACCAGGCAGAGCGGGTGAGATAATGCCGATAATCTCGAGTTTCTTGGTTATGTGCGATGTGTTTTTAACACTTCACAGAGTTTTGAGACCATGAGGGAAGAAAAAGATATGTACATATATATGTGCAGAGTATCTTTTACCCTTTATTATGCAGGTATTTTCGGGAGTTTTAAATGCCATCTTTGGAGCAGAAGATTCAGATGGCACATGGAGGGAAGGGAGAGAAGCTGGGAGGACCTTTTTCAAGCTCACTTGAAAGAGCACAATAGAGGTAAATTAATTGCCACAACATTGCTGTCTGCCATGGATGAGACAGTGTCTCACTCTGGTTGAGGGCCTGTAAGCCTCGATGGACGGCGACCCCAGGTGTGTATGATTAAGGGTATCCGTAACAGCTTCTTCTGCTTCGGAAGACTGTGGATTCAGAAGTGCCATCTTCACATCTGCTCACTTTTGCTCACATAGCACCGTGTTAATTGCAATACAATTTAGAAAATTCAAAAGTACCATTTCAGCAAAGTCCTTTTCCCTACTCGGGGTTACCTCCCATGTGAGAGTACACTTGACTGCTGGGGTTTTTGTAATAAATTAGGACTCATTTTAATAGGGTTTAAGCAATGAAAGTGCCTGGTTCTGGGCATCACCTTGGCTGGGAGCAGTTTTACAAAGACGTGCCGAGCAGGGGCCGCGCTGGCTCTGAAGTTAACAGCCTTTCACCGCAGAGTTTAAATTGAGATGTTTTTACCCTGTGTTTTCTTTCCCATATTTTATTTTATTCTTCTCTCATAGTTTCCTCATCCACGCAGTGATCAGCCCTGATATACGATAGGGGTTTTCACTTGAAGGACTGTGCATCTTTAAAATGTCTTCCCTTTATTCTTCCTAGTTCTTACACATGTAATTTCCCCTTTAATTTGACATCATTTAACGGCACATTACACGTCAATGATGTGATCTGTGAATATTTACAATGTTCGTGTCATTTTTATTTTCTAATCCAATTTAAGTAGCTCTGCTTTTTATGACATCATGAATTCTTCAGTCTTTTTAGTCTTTTTGGAACTAATTATTCCATTAGTTCCTTTGAACTAGCTCCGTGTTGTCAGTCATTTCCCTCCCGTTTGATCATAAGACCTTTGCTGCCCTCCTTTGCATCCGCCGCTGGAGCTGGAGGAGGATGTGACCACTGCTAATAACCGCGCCGGGCGCCTCACCCCCGCCCCCAACGCATTTTCCCTACCGAAACAAAAATCCTTTAGAAAGTCTTTTAAATATATTCAACCAAGCAACTTTCTTACAACTCGAACTTTTACATCTTTACAGTAAATGTCTTCATGTTGTACTTTATGGCGGGCGCTCTCCAGGCTGTAGAGGACACAATTCCCAGTTGCTTGGTGTTCTCCTCCTTCATTCACCAAGAGATGTAGCAGAAAACAAAGCAACTGGGTTTGTGTGTAAGGTGAGAAAGAAGTCACAAAACGAACTTAACTCGCTACCGTATGGTCCAGCTCATACATTATGACCCATGGTTTATGCTTACTTTTAATACCCGGGTTTGATAAATGGACAGAAGATAGACTTAGCTGGGTAAGCAGGCCACGCTTCCTGAAGACTTCCCAAACCCGTCCGCCCGTTGGCATCCAAAGGAGGCTGCAACGTGTAATAAAAGGTCTCGGACCGTGCTCCAGCCCGGACCCCTGGTCTGCCCACGGGAAGAGCCTCTCCCAGCTCCCTTGTTTACTGGGAACGTTTAACATTTCCTCCGTAATGCTGAAGAGCTCTGTTGTCTGTTGCTGCCCTCTGTAGTGATAGAGTAGAGACCACAAGATTTCTCTTGTGCAGCAATGATTCTGTTTATTAGCAATTGTAAATGCGTTATGAAATTAACTGTGACTGCAAATCGAGGGTTTTCCCACTTTTTGCTTCTGCTGCTTTTTCTCATTTAGGATTATCTGATCTCCACAAAATGATCAGATTGACGGGTCTTCATGGGTTTCTTATTTTTATTTCTTTTCCATGAATGTTTAGAATATGTCAGGATAACATTAGCATGCTGACCTGCTTTAATACAGCATCTTAAAAAAACATTAAAACTCAAATCATTTTACATCGACCATAGAAAAGAAAGAGGCTATTCTAGATTTCACCACATAACAATTGCTTTTCTAAAAGAAAAGGGCAAATTCACAGAAAATCCCATGTGTTCCTCATTGTCTCATTTCTTTGAAACTTTAGCTAGATAAAGCAACTTTTTTTTGTACAGTCAGATGTAAAATGCACACTACTTGGGGAATAAAAAGCAAATATTGACATATGTCTGTTGTCTGGCCTCTTACATCCTTAAACAGATTTCTCCTCAGGACAATGCTCGCTGATAACCATCGGTATTTTATGGTAGAGCTAAATGCAACATAGGCTGTGATTGCTGAGAAAATAATGCTATCAGGTAGTGTAATTAACCCACCTCCCCGTATTGTCCTAATTTCTTTTTTCTTGGTATATGAATTAAAATAATTAATCTTTGAAAAAGAAGAGCTTATAAAACTTTGAGTGAAATTAGACCGTGTATGGTCAACAGCAATCCTCGCACTTCAGCTGATGGAAGTAGAAGTCTCTCACACTGCTGTTTTAGAGAGATTTTCAAACTGTGGTGGTTGTGGGCTCCATTTTAATTTTTGTATAATGGCAAATAACTTAGTTTGCAAAAGGCAGTCTCTAAAGTTGTCCCTGGCCATCTTCCCGGTGAGGGAATGATTCATTTTTGAAGTCCGAGGTGTGTGGGTCCTGATGTTCGGAACGCAGGGGCTTTGTTTTAGGTTGTTATTCAATGAAACAGGGCATTTTCATCCGGAGATCAGAATGACTACTCTGTTCAAAGAGGATCACGTGTTTGCGCTGGCCATATGTTAAAGATGTTTAGGTGTCCGTGATGCCCATGTACTTGTAACATTTGAGACAGTTCAGCAATGGCTGTGGCTGGTGCAGTTGAAGTGGGGGAGTTCACCCATGGTGGTTCTCCATCCATCGCAGCAGGCCACCCGGACTAACATCACTAAATGAAGGTAAGAAATGGCTTTAAAAGTAAAACCAGAATGGAGTAAAATTAACCTGGGAACTCTAGAACAACTGTTTCTTCTGTGTCTTTATTTCCCCAGCCCTCAGTTTTCTGCAAGGTTAATTTTATGCCCAGATCATCTTTTAAATTTCCTCTCCATTTCCATTCTCGTCCTCTGCTTCCCTCTTATTTCCTCTCTTCTGATGTCACTCCTTCCGTCTCAGTCTTTTATCTTTTGTTCCCTCCTTGCTCACACATATGCTTTTCCTTTTATCTTCCTAAATAAATTCACAGGGTCAACAATAGTCATTTTGTTTGGGTTTTTTCCCCTCAAACTTCAGCTTCCAGAGAAAAAGAACAACTTTTCCTGGTCCTTAGTGTTTGATCTAATGTTTTTTTCTAGTTTTAACTTTAAATGATCTTTTTTTCCCCCAGACTTCCGTAGAGGCTTATAAAGTGATAACATAGTAGTACTACTACTGGTTCTAATAGTTAGAAAGAAAAGCCACCTGCATCGTTTACGGTGCATCTACATGTATTTAGGTGTAGATGGTGTTCATACGGCTTTCTTGCCCTCATAGGTAGAGTGCCTAGAAGAAGAAGAAGAAGAAAAGAAAAGAAAAAAAAAAACCAACAAAAGAAAACATAGGGGAAGCTCGTATTCTTTCTCTTTCCATTTCTTTCTGCCCCTGTGAAGGTACCAGCCAGGAACCTCTGCTTCCCTGTGGAAAATGGTGATTCTCATGAGCTGCAGACCTTTGCCTGCAGGCAAGGGAGGACCGATGGGTCTCCTCCGAGTGCTGGGCACCACTGTGTCCCAGCTGCATCTCGCCTGCACCGGGAATCTACTTCTCCTCTTTCCTTCCATGCTTTCTTGCCGGTGGGCTCAGGCTTGGCAGGCACTGAGGAGGTGAAGAAGGAGGGAAGGTTTTGTCTGATTCACCCACAGAGGCGATGTCTCCGGGCAGACACGGCCTGTTCTTGTATAACCCAAAGGCAGAAAGAAGGGAGATGGTGCAGCAGACCCCTTCACACAGGGCTGAGGTGGGTGGTTTTTATGGCAGTAGGTGTAAGCGTCTTTTGGAAGCTGTCATGATTTCAACCCACAGGCAAAGCCTGTTTGGGTTGTGTCAGCACAGGATAGGAGCAGCTTTCAAACCCCCAGCCCAAATGCATCTTGACATGCTTGTAGACCAACCTGAAGCCTCTTAGGAGTGTGTCCTCAAGGGTGGGCACAGATAGAGGTGCCCAGCTCTGCCCCGGCTCACCAGTGGTTGGCTCTGCATCATCCCATCACTATCTGAAACGGGTGCGGGAGCTTCCGGGCAGCAGCCAGGCACCCCAGAGCAGGAGGTGCTAGCTCCAGCACAGAGCTTCCACTCAGTGTGGAAGACTCATTAACTTAAACTTTATTATCTTGGATTTAAAGCTATAAACATGTAACACCTCCACAGAGAGTTCTCCTCAGCAGGGAAGTATGGACATCGAGTAACTGCCAGAAGTTCTCCTTCCAGTTCCTAATTGAGCTTCCTCTTGTTTTTTGTTCGTACTCCACCAGCAGCTACCGTAAGTGAGCATGGCCAGGATGTCCCTGTGGTCGACAAAGAGAATTTGTGTCCCCAAAAGTTAACAATGATGCAAGATACAAAATTTTCACCAAAGCAGTGTTGACTCTAGACTGAAATCCCGTTCTTCTCACTCTAAGACCGGTGCTCAGCCAGGAGAGCACACGGTCTCACAAGGGACCACGGTACATCCAGCACTCCTCTCCCCTGGAAGTGGGGGAAAAAAGAAGGAAGGTGGGTCTAAATACTCAGGAGCAAGGTATCAAAAAAATTGATTTGGATAATTATCCTCAATCTTACAACGTTACTTTGAAGATATCAGAAATGAAAATCTACGGGTATGTGAAAGCTAACGATATTTTGAGGAATAAATAACATTCAACAATAAGAAACAATAAAAACCATAAAACAGCAATGCCAGAGACAAATAACTTTCCATGTTAAGTAAAGGAAATAAAGAAATAGTTGTCATTATAGCATAGCTAGGTGTTAAACATATATATACTAATAATTACATATTTGTTAGGAAAATACTTCAACTCAGTCTGATCACATAGAATGAAAAGCAGTAAAATGCATTGTGGAAAGGGTTTCCTTTAATCCTACTTGCCCAGCCCATGTGTATGTGTGTGGTTTTGCTCTCCTGGGAAGATCTCTAGGGAAAGAGTGATGCCCCCCGCCAAGCATAGTCGCTTCCCTTTCCTTTCAGGAGGTATCTTTTGAAATATTTCCTGCGCTCAGAAGTTTAAAAGAGAGCCACCAGACCCTACTGAATTAGTTAATAAATATGGAGAACTGGGTGGAATTTTTTTTTTCTCCACCAAATTATCTGCAGTGGGAGGAGGTAAAGGAAAAAGAAAAAAAAACAAAAAAACACAAAAAACCACCCAACAAAATAAATTTTTTTAACTGCGTTACAACGTCAAAATCTTTATTGATGACATACTGCAAAAATAACCCCGTGTGTTACTCTTTCATGTGCAAATGGGAAAAAAAACCCCACATATTCTTCTTCTAAACTGAGGATATTTAGTTTGTAATCATTTAGGAGCGATGAAGTGGAACTCCATTAGGTCCCCGGCCGTTTCGATGCAGTCGTGCTGATGCTCAGTGTAGACAGTTCTCAGCACAGAGGCAGGTTAAATGGAAAAAGAAATGACTCCAACTATCTTATAAAAAAATACATTTTGTGTCATTAACTGAGGTCCCACACCCAAATAATCACTATAACGGCCAGAGGCAAAGCAAGCTGCTTGGTTAAGTCTCTCTGTAAAATTTCCGTGTGTTTACATTGGGGTTTTATGTTGAAAAAGTATCAAGCAACCTGGTGAACCCAAGTGTTCCAAATGGGATGAAGGGAACCGTCAAAAGTTAGTTTGGAATAAGACTTTTAAAATTCAGGAGGTTATTTATTTAATTTCCTGTGTTATTTTGGTGAAAGCAGAATACCAGGAGATCTAGAGACCATAAAACCCACGTGATTTCTCTCAACTTAAGGGAAAGCTTATAAGAATAAAATTACACATTCATAAAACCTAGCCAAAGCGTTCAGGTTTTTAAGTTAAAAAAATATTACAGATTATCTCTGATATTATAAATCCAGTCCTCAGCGTGCACTGAGCTGCACGTATATTGTCTGAATATTGATTGTTTTCCTAGGAGAATTGCAATCCAGATTTTTCTTTTTATATGTATAGCCGTGTCTATATTTTGCTATTTAGTGATTGCACCCACTGGTAAATTAACTGTATTTTTATTTCCCTGGGTCCCGGCGCTGGGCACCCACGTGTCCACCAGACCTCCCGGCTGGAGACGAACCTCCGTGGGAGGGTGAGCCACTTGCGCGGGGGGTTTAAAGTGCGTTTTTTGGACACGGGTGTGCTCTTTAGCAGCTTAATCGTTTGGGGTAGAGGGGGATTTATTATTTTCCTCCTTAATGAACCAAATGCCTTTGCAGCCAGTCCGCCTGAAGGGCCCAGGGTGATAAAACAGCACTGAAAGTTTTAAGGATGTTTCATTGCAGTTTTCCTCGGCTGCAAGAACGCGTCGAATAAACAGTTTTCAACACTCCCAGCTTCAGGAAATGCTTGAATCTCAGAAAAAGCACATAATTGAGTGTACCTGTGGCACAGGCCTATGTCTAATCAGTCGGCTGTGTAGGTGGGTAGTGTCAAGTGCCATTCATCTGCTTCCCCTGAGATCTGTGGAAACAAGGAGGAGGGGTGGTGATAAGACAAAGATATATAACCATGTTGACCACTGAAGTACATGGTTAACAACTTAATTATCTGAGTTCAGCTATCAGTCAGAAACAAACCTGTACAATTTAGGCATACTTTATAATTTGCTATAAAAATGGCATAATGATAAGGACAGTGTTGCTAGAATTAGAATCTGCATTAAGTGTGTTTAATTTAATTTTTCTAATTATATTTCTAATAGCTTAAATATGTGCACTGATAAAATGGTTAGCCACCTGCATTTAAATGCCACCTGATGCGTTTATTTTGGAACAGTGGAAGATTGATATAATTTGAGCTCGAGTTCCTCTGAAAATTCCTTTATTAATGGGTGTTAAATTATTCTTCGTGGCTATGCCGCACGTGAAGCGATGGAGCTGTTATCATTGTGGGAATCGCCGCAAAACGCTTTAAATCTGAAAACATTTATTATATTTTTCTGAACCGTGGATGGGGGTCCCTTTAATTAAAAAACTAAAAGTTGCATTGGCATTTCACAGTTCTTCAGTGTTTATTAATGGTGGGATTTTTTTTTTTAAATCAGGTGAGTTAAAATTTTTGCGTAGTAGCCTGTGGATTGAGTGTGTTTCCATAGAGAGCATTCCCATACGGTACTGATTTATCAAATTAATTTAATAGCCAAAAATACAACTAACTATGTTTCAGTGGTAGCTGCTTATTTTCCTATGTTTGAGGTATGCTAAATAATTCTTTTAAGATGAAATTTTGCACTTTTGTCTAGATCTCTGTGTCGGATCAAAGCGAGCATTAAAAAAGTTATTAGAAAAAAAAAAAAACAAAACCCTCTTCCTTTCATGTGAGTAAATTAAAATTGACTTTAAAAAAAGTTTTGCGTAGCTGATCCCAAGAGAGGATGTCTCCAGGCCGATTTGAAATGTGTAATAAATTACAAATAAAATAATGATTTAGAAAACGCTATTTAAAAAATCAAAATAGCTTAATTTCATGAATCATACGCTGTAGATATTGTTTACAGGGCCAGGAGAGAAACAGAAATCCATAAAATCAATGTTTATTAATTGTTTATTTGTACTCAGAGCTCCATTTATTTTCCATGATTGCGACCTGGAGAAACCGGGCAGAGCGGGCGCCTTTTTCCCGAGACAAATAAAACACAGGGGCTGTGGGAATGGGGAATTTAACTTGGATAAAGCAAGGTTGGATAAGAAAAACCCTTTAATGAGCACTCTAAGTGACAGCGGCAAAATGATGCTCAGAGCATCCCAGCAGCCCCCGTGGCTGCCCCACACACTTGGGATTCCTATAAAATCTGGGAATCTGAGAAACCGGGAATGGCGATTATTAGCTGCAGGCGGGTGGATGAAGCGAGCGGCGTCTGCTCCCAGGATGCTGCCGGAGATGCTGCGCTCGTGCAACGACAGGCTGGACCGCACGCCCCTGGTCTTTCCTTAAAGGTAAATATTTATGTGTTACTTTCCCCAAAGAGCTTCGCCATCTGTCGTGGCCCCAGGACCGATGTCCCCTCCGCCGTGTCTCTTAGGGGACTGGCCGATGTGGCACGAGAGCTGCCCGCTCCTTTGGTTCTGCCGCGCCTCCACCTTCCTCACGTTTATATGCCCATCGCCGTGCAAGATTTTTAAAAAAAAAAAACAAAAAAAACCCCAACACCCAGAAACCAACTTATTGTGATTCAAGAGCCAGCGTTGGAAAAAGCCAAAGTGTGCAAATCTCATCTTAAGCACTTTAAACAAGAGGAACACTGATTTTTCAAAACAAAACATGACGAAACTGCGGGCTCCCTCTAAGCCCCTTGAAGTCCATGGGATTCCTTTTATTGACTTGGCTGAGCGCCGGATAAGGCGGCGGCAGCGAATGCCACACGCGCGGAAGGACCCCGACTACTTGGCATATGATTGTTTTCAATTTCATGGCCCTTTGATCTCGTATGGATTCCCTTAACATTTACCTTGATAGAAGAAATATTTTCAGTTGCTCGCACCGGAGGCACATTAATCTTTAAATATTTATATTTTGACTGTGGGTACACGCACAAGCTGCCGGGGATGTTGGGGCCTGGACCTGGGGGCAAGCGGGATTGGGGGTGCCATGGAGGCGGCTCCGGCACCCCAAAGCCAGCCCTGCGGCAGGCGGGATGCTGTCGGAGAGTGCACGATTACCTCGGCCAGGCCCAAACCCTGCTTACTGTGCAGTAATTTCTGCCTTTGCCTGGAGCCACGTTAAGGTTTTTCTGGTTTTCTGGTCTATCGATGTATTTTCTTTTCCAATCAATCCCGTAGTTGGTTAAAATTGATAAACGCACTAGCAGAAACTAACACTTCTTTTTCCCCGAGCCCTTAGCCAATCTTACCTATCATTGAAGCTCTGCCATAGAAGATGGTTTAGAAGACGATCTTTTGAGTGTGATCCAGAATGTAATTGGACATTACTATGCCCACAGCTGGATTTTCTGGGCTGCATGCAACACCCGCCCGTGGCTCAGCAACAGAAGAAATACATGGTTTAGATCATCTGGCAGAGAAGGATGATAAACCATGACTAAGCTTTACTGTCTTTTTTTTTTGATGAAATGAATTAATCTCCATAGAAAAGTAGAAGTTTTTATATCTGAAATGAACTACAGATTCGCTGAGCCTGGTTTAGGGCAGGTGCTCTCTCGCGCTGAGGATTTCGCCTCCAGCCCTGTTATTGTTCGGTTGCGTTCTCTGCTTTTCTTGGCAGCAACACGCTTTATTTGAAAGACTTTGTTATATGATGCTTTGTGCCTATGTAACATGGCTAACAGCCTACGTCCTAAATGCTTTCTACCGGAGCAGCTTTGAACTATCGCCAAAAAAAAGGGTTTTCATCTCTAGGTGCTGTTATCCAGGTATTTAAAGGAGTTTAACTATTGGAGAGGGCTGTGATGAGGTGGATGCTGCCGGGGACAGCTTGGTCCCCAGCACCCCGAGGGACGGTCTCCCGGGCTCACACCCCCAAATTCCCCAAGGCAGACACCGGGGAAAAGCCTGCGGTGTGTGGGGGATGCTCCCGCGGCTCAAATGGGGCTTAAATCCTTAACGACGCTGTCTCTGCCCACTTGCTAAACCATCCCCGTCCTGCGCTCCCGTGACAAACACTTTTATAATGCTTCATTATAACAGACAGCTGAGAGACAAGTGAGATGTGCAAGTACAAGAAAATGAAATCAGTATTTAATTACTAAATATTCTACATCTAAAATAAAAAAAAAAGCTTAAATAATTCAGTTTGATTTGGTCTAATTAGCCTGATTTCCTAGTATTTAGCCCTAATTATGTGATACATAAGCCCTAATTATGTGGTACGTATACAGTGTGCTCTCTAAAGTTAAAGATCAGAACGGATACTGACTTAAATGATAAAATATGTTAAATTATTAATTATAATTAATCTTACAAAATAGGCATAATTAGTTTAAGTACTTTAGATATTCTACTTAATAGCATTACGCATTATATGCAAGGTTTGAACATTTTACAAATACCGCATCAAATGAAAAATACCGGCGAGTTCTTGGATTTGACGAAGCTCTTTTCCCTGGGCTGCCCCGACGCGCCGGGCTCTCCCCGCTCGACAGGTACGTGTGGTTGAACACCTTTGGTGCCCTGCCCTCCCACCTGGTGATGAAAGCGTGGAAACTGGGGGGGGGGTTCGCCTCTCTCGGTTTATCCTGACGGTGCAGAATAGCCGTGGAGGGCAGCGGCGTTGGTCTTTAGGTGTTCAGTGACCGACCCTTTCTTTTTCTGAGGTTGTGCCGGGTTTGTCGGCAGCGGGGCAATGGGGGGAGGAAAGCAGCTTGGAGCACCTCTAAATTCCTGCGCACTGAAGGGACTTGTTGCTGCCCGCCAGGCAGGCATTGGGAGAGCTTGGGCCGGTGCAGGCTTTGCCTTCCCGTCGTCTGTCTCTGCTGGGGAGCCCCAGCCCGCAGAAGTGGGAACAGTCCCTCAAACTGGACCGGACGGGGCACAGGCTCTGCTTTCTGCTGGGGGAACTGAGCCTGTTCTTCAAAACAGCTGTAGGAGCTGCTGTTACCTGAAATCAGTCCCTGCAGTAAAAAAAAAATGGTGAGATATTTATAGTTCTTCTACTTAAAATGTGCTTTACAACTCATTACTGTAATATAATACGGGCAAAATTGGGCTGGAATTACTGTGAAAACTGTCTCGCGCCAGATGTTTTTTTTTTTTTTTTTATAGTTCTGTCTTTTGATTAGGTCAGAAGTTTGGGGGTCAGCTTTGCTGGTGGTGCTGCAGCATGGCCCGTGCAGGGGAAATGCAGCCATGAGCTTTAGCAACAAAGAAAAGATCCAAAAATCACCTGAAAAAAGGGAGGGGTTAAAAAAAAAGGAAAGGTTATTCTATTTTCCATTTCAAGATTTGCAGAAACAGGGGGGCAGGAAGACGTTTGAGGATATTTTTATAAACCAGTTCACCCTTTATTAAAACCAGTGTCAATGATTTACAACACTTTCACTGCATTCGGGCAGTGACTCTTCATGTACATAATGAAAGATAGTAATGAGTTCACCTTGAAAACAGTCACATTATCAACATTACAAAGGTTCTCTGTTCTTTTTTTTTCATTTTCAAATTGCCTACTGTAAAAAGCAGACCCAAAATATGCTTGAAAACATTACTTGAATATTTTGTTAGATTTTGACTGTGTTTATAGAAAAACAAAACAAACACCTTAATCCATAGCAACTTACATTCCTTAATGGTAAATCTTATGAATCGCTTTTTCCTTTTTATCTTTTCATGAATGTTCGGGTATGTATCCTAGCTCAATGAGAAATGTGTATGGTTTGTATGGATATGTATTGTAAATTGTGCATGCATACAGCTAAATAATTGTCTATACCATCATATCGTCACCTCGGGTGGGCAGGCAAAGCCGGACACGCGCGCACAAGCCAGGCTCAGAAGTCTGAAGGTGTACTGTAAAACAGAGCGGATTTTATTTGCCGTGCACTTCTGTTTCCTGCACAACAGCAAACCGAATTACAGTGGAGAAGACTGAAGGTAGACTTGGAAAAGATTTGGAGAAAAGGAGGCTGAGGGGAGACCTTCTCGCTCCCTACAGCTCCCTGAAAGGAGGGGGTAGCCAGGGGGGGTCGGGCTCTTCTCCCAAGGAACAGGCCATGGGACAAGAGGAAACGGCCTCAAGTTGCGCCAGGGGAGGTTTGGGATGGATATTAGGAAAA